>JBBBDQ010000499.1:1797500-1887500 GCA_037127315.1 Ascarosepion bandense
CTTTTTACTGATGACCATTCAATTAGTTTTCTTGTAGTTTATTTGTAATCCTTTCTTTCCGCTTTCTTCAGGTACCTTCTGTAGGAGATCTTTAGTTTCCTTTCTGTGTCTGCTATTAAAACTGTGTAATCCGCGTATCTTATATTGTTCAAATTGTGCCCACCCCCGTAATGAATCCTGGCATGGCTTCTAGGACTCTCAGAATTTTCTTGATGTATAAGTTGAATAGATCCGGTGAGAAGACACATCCTTGTCTTACACCAATTTTTTTTCTTTGTGTTAATTGTGTATCTTCTGAACTCGTTTCCTGTCCGTAATCAGGCGTTTTGCTACGAGAAGAGGTTTTTGATTACTGTCTTCCCTAAATATATCTAGGTTGCTGACCCCAGTTTTAAGGGTTAACGATTTGCCCATAGCTGGGACCCTAACAGGTGCTACCACTCCGGGTCAGGGTGAACCTAGGAATAACAATTAAGAGGTGGTTCTAAGCTCCTCACAACCTCCCAATAATAGGCCTTGCTGCCGGATGCAGTTTACCATCATGTTCAGGAACTTATTTACCGATCGAAACCAGTGCACAAACAGGTAAGGGTTTATAAAGGTGCGTAGCTTAGTACAATAAACTTTTAGTATTTGTGTGGGGTGGGGTGAATAAGTTTCATTATTTAACATGCAAAATACTTCCACTATTTTAAAAACAATTTAATGATAAAATTAACAAATATTTATTTTATAAAAATGCAATATTTTTTGTGCAATTCGTTTAAATTATATACAACGCACAATAGTAGAACTGTAAATAAAAACACAATAACGAGAGTAGACACTATTTACTTTGTTGACCTAAAGAGTTGTGAGTTCAATATCAGGTTACAGCAGTTGTGAACAAAAAAAACTTAGAGTTAAGTTAAAAGGAGATAATTCGTGGCTTCGCATATGGAATGAAAATGATATACCCCAGTGATCGTAATAAAGGGTTCGGTTTGAAATTCTAGCACCTGAAGAAGTCCGGAGCGTAAAACGACCGCAACATCATAAACATGGCAGCAAAGATTCTGACAATAGACTGAATGTTGTAAATAATGTACTTATTTCCTCATCTCAAAAGTGTGTGTATAATATATATATATATATATGTGTGTGTGTGTATATATATATATATATATATATATATATATATATAATCTAGAGAGAGTGAGCTCAAAAATGTTAGCCATAACTTCAATACTAAACACTATAATGCTTTCAACACGCGTCAGCTTTGTGCGAAGAAAAATTCTACTTGCACATAAATGCGCTCGAATTTCTAATACACAGGACGTTGCTTGAAACATGGATTTAGTCGATGACGAAAAGACATTACTTACCCAGTACTTATATTCTGCTCTTTTTCATTTTTTTTAAGCAAAAGACTTTAGTGTTTCTTGAACTGTCTGTCGTATTTTGTTATCTTCTGAAAATTTCCAAACGAACCAACCACCTATCTAGAAACTGAACTAATGACGGCCACTAGGCCAATCGGTGAAAGTTATCTGATCTGTTCTAACAGAAAAGTAACATCATAAATCTAATCAACGAAAAATAATTAAGTGATATATCCCCCACTTTTTGTAGGGGTGGCAGTAAAAGGACAGTTAATTTCTGTAGATTGAATAAAAGATTCGGTTAGATTAGTTTATCGTGTACAATGGGGCCCACAAAAAATAGTCGGAGGGCACATCGACTAAAATGTCATAAACCAAGACGAAGATGTCACAAATGTCATTGTTGTGTTTATTTCTTCCGTTTTTTTCTTGTGTGTGTCGTTTTTGGAATTTTTCATTTCTTTCTTTTTTCTTGTTTCTCTTTTTTATTCTGGTTTCTCTTTTTTATTCTGGTTTCTCTTTTTTTATTCTTGTGTTCTCTTTTTTCTTGTCTCTCTTTTTTCTTGTTTCTTTCTCCCTCTCTTTTTTCTTGTTTCTCTCCCTCTCTTTTTTCTTGTTTCTCTCCCTCTCTTTTTTCTTGTTTCTCTCCCTCTCTTTTTTCTTGTTTCTCTTTCTTTCTTCTTGTTTCTTTCTTTCTTGTTTCTTGTCTCTCTTTTTTTTTCTTGTCTCTCTTTTTTTTTCTTGTTTCTAGTTTTTCTTGTTTCTAGTTTTTCTTCTCTCTCTTTTTCTTGTTTGTCTTTCTGTTTTTCTTGTTTTTCTCTCTTTCTTTTCTCTTGTTTCTCTCTCTCTCTCTCTCTCTCTCTCTCGTTTTCTTGTTTCTCTCTCTCTCTCGCTCTTTTATTCTTGTTTCTCTCTCGCTCTTTTATTCTTGTTTCTCTCTCGCTCTTTTATTCTTGTTTCTCTCTCGCTCTTTTATTCTTGTTTCTCTCTCTCTCTCGCTCTTTTATTCTTGTTTCTCTCTCTCTCTCTCGCTCTTTTATTCTTGTTTCTCTCTCTCTCTCGCTCTTTTATTCTTGTTTCTCTCTCTCTCTCGCTCTTTTTTTTCTTGTCTCTCTCTCTCTCTCTTTTTTCTTGCTCTTTTTTCTTCTTTCTCTCTCGCTCTTTTTTTCTTGTCTCTCTCTTTTTTTTCTTGCTCTTTTTTTTCTTGTTTCTCTCTCTCTTTTTTTTTCTCTTTTTTTTCTTGTCTCTCTCTCGCTCTTTTTTTCTTGTTTCTCTCTCTCTCGCTCTTTTTTTCTTGTTTCTCTCTCTCTCGCTCTTTTTTTCTTGTTTCTCTCTCTCTCGCTCTTTTTTTTTCTTGTTTCTCTCTCTCTCTCGCTCTTTTTTTCTTGTTTCTCTCTCTCTCGCTCTTTTTTTTTCTTGTTTCTCTCTCTCTCTCGCTCTTTTTTTTTCTTGTTTCTCTCTCTCTCTCGCTCTTTTTTTCTTGTTTCTCTCTCTCTCTCGCTCTTTTTTTCTTGTTTCTCTCTCTCTCTCTCGCTCTTTTTTTCTTGTTTCTCTCTCTCTCTCTCGCTCTTTTTTTCTTGTTTCTCTCTCTCTCTCTCGCTCTTTTTTTTCTTGTTTCTTTCTCTCTCTCTCTCTCGCTCTTTTTTTTCTTGTTTCTCTCTCTCTCTCTCGCTCTTTTTTTTCTTGTTTCTCTCTCTCTCTCTCGCTCTTTTTTTTCTTGTTTCTCTCTCTCTCTCTCGCTCTTTTTTTTCTTGTTTCTCTCTCTCTCTCTCGCTCTCCTTTTCCCGGTTTTCGGTTTTCCTAATCCGTCTGTCTGTCCTTGCTCTATTTGGGCTTTTCTTTTTTTCTTTCTGCAGAGCGGTAAGTCTCTTCCACAGTGAGATAATTCGTGATGCATGAGAAGTGGATCCTAGAGGTTGAGGGTTTCAGCTGTTAGATACAAAACATCTAAGTTCAACACAATATTTTGGTCCTTACTTGGTCAAGACTGGCAGTCATAGAGGATCGATCTGATCAATCGGTGCCTCATGTCAAGCCCTTGTACTCTTTCATCCACTTCCCAACCAACAAACAGAACACACACACGCACATCAAATTGTTACTAGAAGATGGTGGCAAGGGTGAGTCTGGTCATAGCTAAAATGTATTATCAAAAATTAAAATATACATTCATCTTTATAAGGATAGGTAAATGAAAGAAATAACTGAGAATACGATTTTTATTCCTGTGATGCTTGGGTGAATGAAATTAACTATTTTTTGTGATAGAGCTCCGAGTAGAGCGGAAAGCAAGGATGATGAAAAAATATATGGCAATAGAGAAAATGGAAAGATTCCTATCTTAATCACGTTCTGATAAAAAATCAGTATTGCATAATTACTTCCCTCAATATGATAATGGAGTCACTTGAAGAAATTATAAAAATATAACCATTTATAATCGAAAAATAATGTACTCTAAAATTATAATGTACTCTAAAATTACTCCGATAACTGCTAAAAAGCATTAAACAACCGAAAACATGCATGCAGAAGAAATCCTCAAATGGTCAACATTTAATAACTTAAAAACAAATGAAATCCTATTCACACCAAAGTTAAAACACACAGAGGTATGACCAAAACACGGACCTGGCAGCTTGTTCCCTAAAAGAAATCAAAATTGACCTAAAAAAATAGATTTAACCAGAATAACAAAAGAAATGACCAAAACATTCATACCTACCTATATATATATATATAGTCATCCGTAGACAGATCTGTTTCGCTGTATCATAACTGTAGACATCAGATTGCTTTTACCCAGGATTGAAAGCCGACCGAATTGGCGTCAGTCGGCGATTCTACCTCTGAGCTATGGGCGCTCAGAAGTAGACAGACTTTTAGCGTATGATCTCTCATACGCCAGTAGTTAGTGCTTTAATTCATTATTGAATGAGCGATGGTTTCCACTTTTGGATGATATAACCTATTTTTATTTCATTTGCTGGTTTGGGTGTGTTCCATTTTATATATATATATATATTAAATTTGAATACACCCAAACCACCAAAAGTGGAAAATTATATTCCCAAACCTTAATGATGCCATAACCACAAAAGATTTGGCCATCCCAAAGAGAGATGTACAAGAATCCTGGTATGTTCAAAAGTCAGTAGTACAGATCAAGAAACTGTGGAAAGATACCAAAAGATGCATAAACTGTAATGACAACCACCCAGCATATTCACATCTACGTAAAGTTTCGTGGTCCTGGGTATAAGGGTAAACTGCATTCAGCAGCAAGGCCTCTGATTGTGAGAAGCATGGAGCCACCTCTTAATTGCTGTTGTTTCCAGGTCCACCTATAACCGGAGTGGTAACACTTGTTAGTGTCTCAGCTATGGGTAAATAGTTAACCCCCAAACTGAGGACAAAACACTATGAAAGTATAAAAATACACTTTTTTAGAAATATATATATATATATATATTTTTTTTTCTTTTATAGAAAATATACATTTTAAAATGAAAAATATTACTAACAATACATTTAAGAAAAAAATTATTACCATTACACATTTTTGAAGAAAAAAATTATTGCCAGCAATACATTTTTGAATCTTCAGTTTTCTAAAATAAAATAAAAATAAAAACATTTTCATCAAAATCTGACTAAATCAACCTTCTCATTAAAAAAAATCTTTAAACTCTACCTTTTCGGCATTAAATAACCCACAAAGGTTGATATTGAGTTAAACAAAACTCAAACGTAAAGCTTCGTAAAATTGCAGAACAAATAATTGAGATTAAATATACAAGAAATATAACCTCCTGAAGCCAGAAAAATTGCCAAAGCTACTAGACAAAATATTGCAATGAATTATGCAAATGCAACCAACACTCAACAACGCAGTGGTCAGAAATATGATTCATGTGAATTAACAACATTAATCGAAGAGCTGAGGAAATTAATCGAAATAATGAAAACTGATATCAACATAAAAAATGATTTACACCACATTCCCACAAAACAACTGATATACCCAATCAAAATACAGAAAATTCGAACTGGCTAACCTTAGAAATAAAAAAAAATTATCTTTCTACGTATCTCGATCTAGAGATCCCTCACCTATAACCCAAAGATGATCTTCAACAATTAAAAAAGCAAATATGAAATACAAGAAAATACACAAACTAGGTGAAAAAGAAGGATGTAAAACAAAAAAAAACTAAAATCAACCTAGAAAACAAGTAAAAACAGCCCAGTCAAAAAAGGGAAAACTGCAAGGAAAAAAATCAACTAAAAAGAATTTAGTGAAATAGGAAACTTAAGGCAACCCAACAAAAACCGAAAAACTCAACAATCATGGCTAATAAAAGTATTTAATTGAACTCAAGAAGGATTACAGCAAATCGAAACAAATTGCTTTTGCTTATTGCAGACTTATGACCTGCAATCAGCTGTCCTCAGTAAACATTTTTAAGGGACAATATAAATATAGATATTAAAATCTATGCAGCATACAATTCTATTAGCAATCGTGAAAACGGCTCCAAGTGGTATTTGCATATGAGTAAAATATATTTTCCAGAGCAAAATAAACTTGAATGTATAACTACCCACACTAACCATAAGATTCTCACTACATAAAATCATTAGCATATGCTCGGTTTAGATTGCTGCCAATGATCCTATAGATGGGACTAAATTAGATAGACTAAAGAAACAGATTCCAAGACCACTTATTATAATAGGAAGTTTTAATAGCCATACAATTAGATGGGGTTGCAGAAATACTGACTAGAGGAGAATATTAATGGAAATTTTATCAATAGAAACAATATATGTCTATACAAGGACAAATCATATATCTATCGCCATTCATATATATATATATATATATATATAATAACGATAGTAATTATAACAATATTAATAGTAACAAAATAACTCTGCTAATACTAGTAATTGTTATACTATATTTAAGTTCGTCTTGAAAAACCCAGCGAGAACGAACTCGGAGGGAAAAGGAGGGGAAGTAAAAAAAAAAAGAAACAAATGAAGTACATGAACAAAAAGTCAAATAGGAAAGAAGAAAAAAAACAAGACGAAAAACCTAACACTAAAGTGCTCAATACGAAAGTAGAGCAACAAAGACAGAAAAATCTAAGTAAGAGCCAACAAACCTACCTAGCCGAAGGATGAAACCTAGGTACGTTTGTTGGCTCTTACTTATATAATATATATATATAGATAGATAGATTTAAACTTACGTGAATCAAAAACATACCTAAACTATATCTGGAAAGTACATGACGATACATGTGGTCGTGACCACTTCCCAGTTGTGTTGGAAAATTCTGCATCTTTGCCAGATAAAAGAATACCATACTGGAAATTTAAGAAATCTAACAGGAAAGAATTTAAAAAGACACGTTTCGTAAAACTTACACCAGAAGCTAATGACGACAATGCAGAATACATAACTTATTTTACAAAAAAAAATGAAAAAAAAGTTTCTTAGTATTGCAGCACGATACATATCAAAATCTAAACCTGTCAATCAATACAGACTTTGTTTGAACGACAAGTGTAAAAACAGCTATCAAATTGCGTCGTGCAGCTCTGCGTAAGTTCAAATTACATCCAACCCAAGAAAATCTGAATATCTACAAAACACATATAATAATTAAAGAATCCAAATGATTCTTATGGAAGAACTTTGTGTGCAATATTAATTCTAACACCAAAACCAAAACACTATGGAAATACGATTCGTAAAATTGCTAGGAAAAATAAAAGCATTCCATTGAGAGATTTATGTCAAAGCAACCAAAAAAGGGGATATGGTAAATTTGTTATCACAAAACTTCTCTCAAACCTCTTCCTCAAATAATATTGGTAAACTATTTCAGAATATCAAAATAAATGACGAAAAGAAAAAAGTAAATTTCTATTCTAACAATAAAAAAAATTACAAACAGGCGTTTATTTTACCAAAATTATTAGATTCTATAAAATAATCCTATAACTCAGTATTTGGCCCAGACGAAATTGACTCTTAATTTTTAAAAAAAATCTACCTTCCATATATATATATATATATATATATATATATATATATATATATATCATTAAATTTGCATGCCCGAACTGTTCAGCAATATACACTACTTGCCATAATTATTAGGAAACACCAGTTTTTTAAAACAAATAATGTATTTTATACTATTTTCAGTATTTATTGCCAAATTAAAATAGAAGGGTTCTTATGCTACTATTACTTTGCAATATTTTACAAGGCAAAGAAGTAAAGATGAATTCGTCCGAATCACCCTAAATGTTCATCATTCTTTCATTGATGAAACTGCAAGTAATTATTGAATATTTATAAATGCATTCAATGCAAATATTATTGTGCAGTATTAACAAAAGAATCATTCTATTTTCATTTACGATTATTCACTTGGTAAAGAATAGTATGAAATACATCATTTTTTTTAATTAATGAGGTTACCTAAACATTATGGTCGGTAGTGTATGGTTCAGTGGTAATATTTCCAGTTTCTGGAAATAAGCAACCATAATTTTAATCCCCAAACCTGGAAAGGACTTCGAAACTCCTTCAAACGCATTTACGAGCTGCTTATACAAAATGATTGAAAGAATACTCTCTATTTTCATAAAGACAGGTGTGTATTTATTAGTATATATATATATATATATATATATATATATATATATATAATTTCCCACCTGTCATGCTCTAGCGCGGCAGCGTCGGCTCAGCTCTCTTTACTACCAGTTATGAAAGTTCTGGCCGCGTCTTTGTTCTTTAATAGTGCCTTATATTTTATATTCTTCCTGTCACGCTCACTTTTTTTAAATGTTTTAATGTAAGATACATATTGTCGTACCCATTATTGAGTATGTTCCCGTCATTTTAGATGGCATATGGATATAAATATTTTGCTTTGACATCATTTTTGACGGAACGGGCCCACTCGTTGTTAATAATAAGCTTACTTGGTATCTTAGAGTTAATAATAAAATTACATATTTCCAGTATGGCTTCAGAAAGAAAAAATTTACAACCTGGTTCGACTGGATTTTTTATCAGAAATTTTCATTTAAAAAGAACATTTAAACGATAGTTTTCTTTGACTTAGAAAAAGCTTCTGCTATGAAGCAATGGTATCATGAAAGACGTAAAGGAAATGTTTTTTAAAAGAAGATTAACCATTCTTATAACTTCCTGACAGAACGAACCATTTAATGTTCGTGTCATCAACACGCACTAAATCTAAACTTATTTATAAATGGAACTTTGTCTGTGTGTGTATCCGTTACCTATAGACTCCGAAACGGCTGAACCGATTTTCTTGAAATTTTACACAATTGTTCTATAAGCGTCTGTGAGTGTTTTTAGCTAGGTTTTGTGTCCAGGTACCCCCTATAAATATCGAAAATCAAATATCGAAAAAATCGGGTTATAGAAGGAATGGTCCGATTTTAATCAAATTTGATACACTCATAAACAAAGGCATAAGAAACAATATTCAGAGTTTTTAAGGTTGCAGTTTTTACAATAGTGCATAAAATCGATAATATTTATAAATCGATACCAGGAAATCAAAATTTGACTTACATTCATTCATTTTTCTTTCAGTCTACGGTTTCGCTTTAACTGAAAACACTTTAGTCTTTCGTGCCAACGTCCAAAGAGTCTGAGCTCCAGAACCATGGATTAGTTTTAAAGCTTTTATTACACTCGGGCAACGCTGGACTATACTGCTAGTCTTATATGAGCAAGAAACGGGTGCCCCTCAAGGAAGTTTATTATCAGTAACACACTTCAATATCAAAATAAATGGCATTATGAAATGTTTGAACGCTGAAGTTCACTGTATGTAGATGAATTTCTAATGTTAGAGATTAGAAAATATCCATTACAATGGAACGGCGTTCCCAAAAGTGTCTCAATAAGTTAAACGAATGGGCCACAGAAAATGTCATCAAATTCTCCAGACAAAAACTTTTGCCAACTTCGAGAGTTAAACCATGTTGAGTTGTGCGGTAATAAATACGAACAACAGAAAATTATATTAAATAAATGTATTACGGAAGAAAATAGTATTTACAAAGTGGGGTTAGTAATCATACAGGAAACAAGGTATTAATTGTACGTCTCTTCGTACGATGTAGAGTCCGATTATAATCACTTCCGGTTGACTACCGGAAGTGTTTGACTGACCTGTTAGCATTGTTCCAATCACTCTAGCACTGGTATATCGCTACCGTGACATTACCGTCAACTATATTTAGTTGTCCCTCCCACTAAGGGCAACATGTGACACATAGCCAGTTAAAAGTGGGATTTCCGGGCTATATGGCCCGGCCAAAAACTGTCTGTCTATTTTTGCCCAGTCGTGATTCTACCCTTCGGTGGAACCACGACTGAGTTATTGCTCTCTGCTCGGAAGCAGAAAGCGCCCTCTATCAGAAGGCAGAGAGCTGACAGTGTCTCAGTTGCAGAGGCTAATGCCAACTGACATTACCGTCAACAACACCGTGGTCTTGACACTACCACTATTTGTAGTGCATGGAATAGTTCATTTATCATTAAAATGGTGGAGAGCGCCCTAACACACCATAATCCTGAATTAATACTCGATGGTACAGATGTGCCTGCAGCAGATCAATACAAATACCTACGAATAATATTTAACAAAAAATTATCCTTTATGCCACATATAAAATATATTCATGAGAAATGCAAAACAGCAATAAAAGTACTCAGTCATTTCCTACAAAGACTGGGGAGCTGACAGACAGACAGACGCTACTGAAACTCTAGATACAAACTGGATTACAGATTCTTATCTCTATAGCAGCAAGAAAATCATGCGTGAAAGAGCTTAATACAATCTATCACCAGTATCTGCAACTCATTCTAGGAGCCTAAAATATGTCCCCAATTGAAAGCTTATATGCCAAAGTACCCGACCCACCTTTGGCATGAAGACAATATAAGTTAGCATTACAATATTACATCAAACTTTGTTCATGCCCAAGTAATACAGCCATACAACTGCATTCTTCAACTTTAATATAAAGAATTACATAATTTAAAGAAACATTCTTTTAAACTTTCTGGCATCTGCATAGAAAACAATTTCAACAAAACTCAAGATAACCACTTCTCTAATACATGAATCCATTCTTTTAAAAAGCTTCTCCCTGGTCAATAAAACAGCCCAATGTAATATTAAGTCTCGCAAAAGACACTAAACCTGAAACTGACCCATTGGTATCCATGGAAGAAATTCATCATATCTTACAAAATCATACAAATTGTAAGCACATATACACTGAGAGCTCTAAACATATTTGATAGAATGGGATAATGGATGCTTTATCTGATGGTGCAACAATAAAATCATACGTGAAATAACTTAATACCATCCATCAGCAGGGTCATCGACTCATTCTAAGAGCCTCCACTATGTCTTCAATTGAAAGCTTATACGCCGAAGCACCCAAACCACCTTTGGCATTAAGACTGCATAAGTTAGCATTACAACATTGCATCAAACTTTCTTCATACTCAAGTAATTCAGCCATACAACTGAATTACATAATTTAAAAGAAAAAGCCATTACATCTCTTGGCATCCGCATAGAAAATAATTTCAATGAACCAAAAATAAAGATTTCTTCTAATGAACGAATGTCAGTCAGTCACTTAAATGCCATACATGATACACGCTTTGGACGATCATGTCTCTTTCGAGACATGACTGACTGGGCAGAAGATTATCCCGCAGTAGGTTGCCATTGCTTTCTGCTGTAGACTGGTTGCCAGCCAAGGCTATAGAACTCAATCTGTCTTGTTATTTAACCCATAACTGGAAAGAAGAGACGGATTAATACCTTTCCCAACGGTATTTGTGCGTAAGTGAATGCAAAGAATTCAACTGGAATTCGAAATCGGCACCCCGATTTGTTGTTCTGAGTCGATGTCCACTGCCCCACAATGCACATCCCACGAATGTATTTTCTCAAAAACTCTTCCTTGGTCAATAAAACAGCCCAATGTAATATATTAAGTCTGGCAAAACTCTCCAAAACTGAAACTTATGAATTTCTTCTACTAACAGAAATATATCGTACAAAAATATACAAATTGTAAGCATATATACACTGATGGCTCCAAATATATTGATAGAGGTGGATGTTCAACTATACTGAACGAAACCATGCGTCAAAACTGCCTACCTAACAAATCTTCAGTAGTTTGTGAAGAAGTTATGGCAATAGGATTAACCTTGGATACTATCACAGATGGTGAGTCAGACAGATACATTATATCCACAAACACTCCATCTGTTTTTACATCATCTATATCTATAAAAAATGACGAGGGTGGACGTTTTGTAAGTATTTCCTAAATAGATTCGACTTAGCGTCGGCATTTTGCGATCTAGCTCGACAGGAGTTGCGCTCAGATGTAGATCAAAATTTTAGAACGCTAACGGCACCTTGAAATTTTTCAGAAAGCCAAAATTAGGAGGAGAAAAATATATATTATTACCCCCACAAAGTCAGGGATCAGTTTATGTAATGATTATAATACAGAATCGATCACCCCACTTTATATTATCTATCTATCTATATATATATATATATATATATATATATATATGTTGCCCCTCCACCTCTCACCCTAATCCAATAAAGACATTCTACATTGTTAGCTACCTCTACAAAAGTGACGAGGGTGAACGTTGTGTAATTATTTACTATGTAAATTCATCATGTTTTTTATTCTAATCAGTCCTTAAACTCCCCGAGTGAAACCCGGTTAAACTGCTAGTTAAAGTATAAACACTTGACTAATCTAAATCTAAACGTATTTATACATGGAACTTTGTCTCTGTGTGTGTCTGTGTCCGTTACCTATAGACTCCGAAACAGCTGGACCGATTTTCTTGAACATTTACACAGTTGTACTATAAGCGTCTGCGAGTGTTCTGAGCTAGAACCCCCGATAAATATCGATAATCGAAAAAATCAAGTTATAAAAGGAGTGGTCCAATTTTAATCAAATTTGATACATTCATAGACAAAGACATAAGAAACAATATTCAGAAGATTCAAGGTTGCAGTTCTTATAATAGTGCAGAAAAATCGATAAAATATATATATATATATATATATAAAAGGCAAGATGTTTGTGTATGTGTCTGTTTATCTGCCTGTATGTCTGTATATTTTTTCAGCTATTTTATTTTAGTTTTTGCTTCGGGTTTAGCTCTAAGTCGGTATAATTGTAGTTCTTAGTCTCAGCCATGATACCATTTACTCAGATTTAGCCTTCAAAATTCAGTTTACGATGAAAAATACTTATTTGATATCGATACCAGGAAATCAAAATTTGACATACATCCATTCATTTTTCTTTCAGTCTACTATTTCGCTTTAACTGAAAACAACTATTGCTTTTTAGTCTTTCGTGCCAATGTCCAAAGAGTCTGAGCTCCAGGACCATGGATTAGTTTTAAAGCTTTCATTTCACCCGAGCAACGCCGGGCTATACTGATAGTCTTATAATGACTAATCTTCCAAACATAACAAATCTACTTTGTAACCTCCAAAAAATATTCTACTGAATCTCTAGCCATATAAGCATCCAGGCAAATAAAAAGGCAGCTAAAGAATAACTAAAAATGAATATATCAGAAACAAAAACCCCTCCCACAGATGTCAAAATAGTAATTAATACATATATTCTAAACAAATTAGAATAATTCTGGAATATTCACCCAAATAATAAATTGCTTAAAATCAATAGTATACTTGGGATAAGACACAGTAACAGCAGGCATTCTCGAAGAGAAAGTATTGCCCGGTTCACACTCCACCCACGTCTATTGAACAGGTGAAGAGGCTCATCCCTTGTTCAATGTTTAGGATGGGGTTTCCGGCTTTCTCTTTTCCAATCTTTTCACTCTTACGTAGCCCCCTGCGCATCAGTGGCGTTACCGCCTTGCTCGGAATGATATGATTAAAAAATATTTTTAAAAATCTGTTTTAAAGGGGTTTGTTGCTATAATTAGAACTGTGTATATAGGATGCACGTAATGCTAAATAGGTGGCAAAACAGCATTATTAAAATTAATTCAAAGTAATTAGTGGTGGATTGTGGTTCCTTATATATTGCTGCAATAATATCTGTCTAATTGTGGTAGGTAATTGCTTTTATAGCATTAATTTTTACGATAGACAATGTCGGTAAGTTACTGTTAATTAGCTTCGTTGATTTAATAGAGCTTTTTTTTAAGAAACTTTATTTGGAAATTTTCGGGCAAACACACACACATATATGTGTGTGTCTTTTATTTTATGTATATATATATATATATATATATATATATATATATATACGTTGTGACTATGCATATTATTTTGTTTTATTCTCATTTTATTTGTATTCCAGTAAGGGTTAAATTATGGTAGAATATCGCAGTGAAAAAGTTAAGCTGATCGAGGAAAAGCTGTCGACATTATCATTAACGGTGAAAGCGTTCAGAATGAACAATATCTTGTTAGTAAATATATGAACGTATAAGCATCTTATTCCGTGCAACAAGACAAGAGACACTTCTATTAAAGTGCTGATAGATCCGCAAGGAATAGACTAAGTGAGGATTGTTTCGACAATAAAAAGAAAAAAAAAACGTAACTCTAATATTCCGTATCAAGTTAACAAAATAATTCAATTACGCGAATTCAGTAATTTCTATGAAAACGACGAGTTCAGAAGACAGACAATGGGTGTAACGGCCTGTGTAAATTTCAGACTTTATTAAATTAACTGAAATAAATACCGTATGGTCAGCTAACACTATCGATCGAGTGTAAATAATGACTGGAAATCCGAGCGAATTTCATATTAAACGAAATTTGTTGTCCTCCTAAAATGAATATAGATATTCATATCTTGTTTTTAACAAGCAATATAAGGATACACATCTGCTTACAATAATACAATATCTTAATGTGTATTTTACAAGTATTCAATTCCTAAATATTCGAGACGCACTAATGTTAGCAATTAGAGGAATAACAGCAATCCTTTATAAAATAATTTCTTTTTGGTCATTTTTCGTTAATAGCCAGCAACCATTTAGAAATGATAGACTGCTTTAACAACCTATGTACACTTTTAGGTTATTTATTGTCGACTGTGTGTTACAGGACAGAAACCAGAAGGACTTCATACGTAGATACGGGCTCAGTTTACACTAGAATAGAAAAAAAAAACAATCAAACAAGTAAATACAAAATATATAAACATAGGTCCCGGTTGATGCTTGGGTTATAGGTGCGGGTCCCGGTTGACGCTTGGGCTATAGGCGCGGGTCCCGGTTGACGCTCGTGTCCAAATATGCAGACAGAGCTCTGCTTGACACTCTTTTAAAAACTTTAGACATGTTCCTTTTATACAGATCTTCAATTATCTACTCACAAGCTGGCTCCTTTTGTCGGCATATCTTCCCCTATATACTCAATGAAGTTCACGTATTCTCTACCTAGCCGACCGGGTAACTGAAGATAATTTCTTTGCTAGTTTCAATTAAAATTTACGAATGTAGTGAGATTCCGTTCAAATCTTTTCAAATTCACTGGATTGACGTGCCTCCGAAGAAAACCGTGATCGAAGGGGCAATGATAAGAATAGTAATTTGAATAATAAAGTATTGATTTCAAAACTTCAAATAGCACTTATCATAAATTGTATTTTGAGTTTAGCTCTTTTTGTCTGCAATATTGTGTATTATCATTATTGATGATATGCGAGCAATCTATAGGCTATCGGCGTGGAAGTGCCAATATCCCATTCTGGTCTTGCTTGCGTTCAACATTCGCACAGATACTCTTCAGAAAAGCAATACTCAGTTTGTTTTCTTTCTAGCTGTTGATTAAAGAAGGAAAGACTAATGCTCTCTAGTGTCACCCAGTCTTAGAGGATGACTATTCTAAATTTTAAAACGTAAACAGAATCCACAGCAGGTCACAAATAACAAAGGCGTCTTTTAGGAAGAGCCATGATCTCATATTTCCTGAGAGGTCACGACATTTAAAAAGAAAAAGCAAATTTCATTAACTTCAATGTTCATGTTATCGTTGGACATGTCTTTTTAAATCTCCAATATTTCTTGAAATTCTAGCGAATCCCGGCACTACCACGATCTAATAGTAGCATAGTCTGTTGTATTTTTTTACATTTACGCTAGATAATAACAATATTTCTGAGATGAGGTAGTATTTGCAACATTCAGACTATTGTCCTCATTTTTGTTGCCATTTGTACGACGTTTCGACCGTTGTACGCTCCTTCTTCAGATGCTAGAAATTTTGAACTCTGCAAGTTACTGTTGTAGCCTGGTATTGAACTCACAACTCTGAGAGTCAAGTCAGAAACTAACTAACGTCTATATCCACTGGGCCACGTGTCCTTAAGGACAAAAACAACTGAATGTTTGGACTTATAAACTTGACTCTTATAGTTGTTAGTTCAATACCAAGCTACAGCAATGGTGAACAAGTAACTAACAGGGAGATAACTCATGACTTCCAATCGATACTTTACGCAAGGAATAAGGATAATATACCCCAGTGATTGTAATAAAGGATTCGGTTCGAAATTCCTAGCACCTGAAGAAGGCCGGAGCGTACAACGGTCGAAACGCCGTACAAATTGTAACAAAGATGAGGACAATATTTCGAATAATGTAAACACTGTAACATTAAGTACTTCGAAATTTACAATACACCCCGAATCAACCTTACGACTTCTAACGCAGTCATGGCCTTGAATGCCCGAATCATTGCTTCTTGATTTAAATTATTTTAGTGTAAGTTTCGATGTAAAGCAATTATTATAACTGCCTTAATCATTATGCCCAACACTTACTTCAGTTACCGAGTAATGTCCTGGTGTTTTTGTAAGTTTTGATTTCTTCTCTCCTTGTCGCTGTTGTTCTTCTGGCTGGCCGATTTACCAGATATTTTTGTTAACGATGATCAAAATCAAATTTCTTGATTTGAAAAAGAAGTCTTGATCTGGAGCTCAAAATTCCGCATAGTCTTTGATTTGTGATTATGCCATTCGTTCGCAAAGCTGAACGCAAATCGTTTGCACAGTTTTATGTGTGCTACTTGACTGGTTTCTGGGTTTCATCGTTTTACTGTTGAACTAGCCAGATAGAACCGTAATTTTTTTTTATACTAAAGAGTTTTTTTGTTTCTCGCACTCCCACTTTTGATTTCTTGCTTCTTTGTCAGCTACAAAAAAATTAAACGCCACGTCTATTTCAATCTTGTTAATTCATTGTCCTTTCACCTCGTTGAATTCTTCTCATTCTCTTCCACTATCAGTAACCCTTTTTGTCTTAGTAAAATTGTTGCCTTACTTGGCATGAAATGATTAAAACAAATATAATTGTTCCTATCATAATTTTTATTATATTTTTTAGCTATCTTGTTGCATTATCTACTGATTATGGTTTTCTTATCACTTTAACTTATATTTTGGGGATGCACGTTTTTGAGTAGAAGCTTTAAAAAACAAGCATAAATATGTTTATTGGAGAAAATACGGTGTATTCGAGAGTAAAGAGAATGTACCTTCCGACAGAGTTCGAACACGTGTCGCCCATGTAAGTGAATCCACTGTATGAACCGTAGTTTATCTAGCCTGTTTAGGCACAGAAGGAGTTAAGCCATTGCAAAGTTAAAATATCTTGAAGAGTTGAGTTAAATTTGAATTCTGAGTTTTGTTTAATGGCATATCAACCTCTGTGTATTATTTAATGCCAAAAAGGTGAGTTTTTTTTAATATTCGGTTATAGAGATAAAGTTGTTTTGGTCAGATTTTAATTAAAATTTGTTGTTTTTATTCTTGTTTATTTTAAAAAACTGAGAATGTCTTCTAGTTTTGTATACAAAAATATTTGACTGAGAAGAATTTTGTTCCTTCAAAAATGTTTTATGGTAATCATTTTTTCTTCAAAAATGTATTTTGGTAATATTTTTCATACAAATATATATATATATATATATTTTTCTATAAAAGTGTATTTTTATATTTTCTAAAACAAGTGTATCTTTATACTTTCATAGTGTTTTGCCCCCATTCTGGGGATTAACGATTTGCCCATAGCTGGGACCCTAACAGATGCTACCACTCCGGGTCAGGGTGAACCTAGGAACAACAGCAATTAAGTGGTGGTTCCATATCAGAGGCCTTGCTGCCGGATGCAGTTTACCGTCATACCCAGGACCAAGTTCAGTTAAAGGGAAATACCGATACCGAGATATCCGAAAGAAGCATAGCACGTGGAACTAGAAAAATCTACCGTGGTGGACGAAATTTTTAAAAAAGTAGCAGTTAATGATTTTTTTCTCTCTAAAAAGACTTCATTTGCTTTTTTCCCCAGAATTTCCCCACCTTTTCTTTTAATTACAATATATTTCTAAATTTTATTTCTCTTATTTACTCAGATTGATTACCGTTGTAACTTTTGTAGTTATTTATTAGAGCTGGAATTCTAATCCTCTGATTTCTTACCATCAGTGCTACTACTGTTCTTATCTCCTCTTTTTATTTATTTACTAGCAGTATAACCCGGCGTTGCTCGGGTGTAATGAAAGCTTTATAACTAAACCATTGTCCTGGAGTGCAGTCTCTTTGGGTGTTGGCACGAATGACTAAAAAGCAATAGCTGTTTCCGGTCAAATCGAAACCGTAGATTGAAAGAAAAATAAATGGACGTAAGTCGCATTTTGATTTCCGGTATCGATATCAAATAAGTTTTCCGTCGCAAAGTGAATTTTGAAGGCTAAATAAGTCCTCTTAGTAAATGGTATCATGGCTGAGACTAAGAACTACAATTATACCGACTTAGATCCAAACCCGAAGCAAAAACTAAAATAAAAGGACTGAGAAAAATACAGACATACAGGCAGATAAACAGACACACACACACAAATATCTTGCCTTTTATATATATATATTTTTTTCTGAACATACGCTGTTAAATAAATATATATATATATATATATATATATATATATATTGTTGATTTTCTGCACTATTGTAAGAACTGCAACCTTGAAACTTCTGAATATCGTTTCTTATGTCTTTGTCTATGAATGTATCAAATTTGATTCAAATCAGACCACTCCTTCTATAACCCGATTTTTTCGATTATCGATATTTATCGAGGGTACCTCGACACAAAACCTCGCTAAGAACACTCGCAGACGCTTATAGTACAACTGTGTAAATTTTCAAGAAAATCGGTTCAGCCGTTTCAGAGCCTATAAGTAACGGTTATACACACACACACAGACAAAGTTTCATTTATAAATAAGTTTAGATTTACTTATTTATTCGTATTTTGTTTTATTGTGCCTGTTGATGTTTCTCATTTCCGCTTGGCATGAAGCCGCTGCCATAATCCGTGACTTCTGGATCATTGCCTACGTCACATTTTATTGCGACAAAGACATGAGTCATTGTCCTTTAGAAATAAACACAATGTCGATTTTACATCGTTGCTTCCTGTCACAGTATTTCATTCTTTTACACCATGTGACTATACATGTCTTCTTTACTCAGGATAAGGGAAGAGTGGCAGTTGCTGCCAATGTAGCCTAGGAGAATTGTCGCATTCAACTGTACAATACGAAGAACTGGCCATCTTTGCAGACAGAAGGTAAGTGAAGTCAAATGAATCAGCGATTGGAGAAAGCGTTGACAATTATAGAACGGCTTGAAAATACGATGATTGCTTTTAATTTTGCTACCAAACAATAAGACGTTGAAATTGACGCGGGCATTAGAAACGATCTATTAACAAAGAAAGAACATGAAAGCGAAAGAAAGAAAATGAAGACATATTAAATGAACTCGAGGGTGTAAATGAAAGCAAAATTAACACAAAGTAATGAAACTAGACTTGTCACGAACATACAAAAATATTTCTAAACGATACAGACAGGAGAATAAAAATATAGAGAAAATTGAACTGTAAGATAGTATGAAAGGAAAGTTGCTCTCAAGAAATGAGAAAAGAAATAGAAAAAAGAAACTGACTTTTGCGTCCTGAGTATGCCGATAAACTATATCCTCTGGTCGGGGGGTCCTGGGCATGACGGTAAACTGCATCCGGCAATAAGCCTCTGATTGGGAGGTTGTAAGGAGCATGGAATAACCTCTTAATTGATATTGTTCCCAGGTCCATCCTGACCCGGAGCGGTAGCACCTGTTAGGGTCCCAGCTATGAACAAATAGTTGACCCCCAAACTGGGGTTAAAACACTATGAAAATATAAAAATAGACTTTCATAGAAATATATACATAAAAATGAACTTTTGTTGAAAAATATACTTTTTTAAAGGAAAATACATTTTTGAATACAAAACTAGAAGACATCTTCAGTTTTCTAAAATAAGAAAATAAAAAAAAAATCATCAAAATCTGATTAAATCAACCATCTCACTATATTCGAACATTAAAAAAATTAAAATCCAACCTTTTTGGCATTAAATAACCCACGGGGGTTGATATGCCGTTAAACAAAATTCAAACTTTGATCGGGAAATTGGAAGTTTTGAGGAGCATGGAACCACCAGTTAATTTCTGTTGTCCCCTGATTCCAGTTGACCCAGAGTAGTAGTAGTAGTGATTAGGAACCCAGCCATAGTCAAGCAGTGACCAAAAGTAAAACACAAAAATCTGGGGTTAAAAGTCTATGAAAGTATAAAAATAGATTTTTATAGTGAAAATACCAGTAATACATTTTTCAAAGAAAAATATTACCAAAAATACATCATGAGAAAAATCCTCTTTACAAAATGATGTCAACGATATCTGACCTCATAAAAACTGATTTCTTACAAAGACCTTATCCTAAAACATCTGGTCGTCATTAAATAACCCATTAAAGTTTATATGCCGTAAAACAAAAGAAACAAAACTCGATTTCTAGGATGAAGAATTGTCCTCATTTACATTGTCATTGATGTTTCGACTGTTCCGGTCTGCTGTCGTCATCTGATGCTTGTTGCGCAACGTAACCTACAGGGAATTTTGAACTGAACTTTTTATTTAACATACGTGCCTTAATTTATTCTGGTTTCATTTTTCCATGTCTAGGCATGTCTCATGTAGTTTGTTTTGTTTTTTGTTTTTTTTTTCCAGTTATAGTTCACCTTGTCTCGACAGAATACGCACTGTCCTTTCCACAAATTGAACTTTATAAATAGTTAATGTTACCAAATTAATGAACCAGCGAATTTAATCTACGTGACAATAGCCAAGTGTTTAAATGTTGATTCGTATATTTAGTGATATAGACATGAGCAACTTTTCACATTTTTGTTGCTCTAAATCAGGGTTTTCCCTAACTGTTTTCTCTGGTTCACTTTTTCTGAACAGAAATTTGAGCGTACCTCAACGAAATTTATGTGATAAAGTGTGACGGAGACTTACCTCGCCGAAGCAAGAGAAGGCGGGTTGTCTATACATGCGTTTGTAGACGTCATGGAACCGCGAAGCGAGTTCATGCAAGGCAGTTTTGGAATGATACGGCGAATGCGTGGCTCTCACATGCGAGAAAATCTTCGGTGTCTTGCCCGAGACCAAAAACGCATGAAGAGCCAACTTCTGTTTCGGAGTCAGTTTGGTGTTGGCGATTCGTGAAGGCTACACCGGTGTTCGGGAAACAGTGTTTTGTTTACGGTGCGCAAGGAACGGAGTTCCAAGTGAAGTAGTATTCCGGGTTTTACGTATAGCAACTGGTAGAACGGATGCAAGCAGTCATTAATTCCTCTACCAACCACACTTCGTCAAACAAATACCACAAAAAAAAACGTTAAAAAAATAAAAAACCAAAAAATAACGATGGTTATTTGGAGGTATCTTTTGATTCTGTATATCATTGATTACTCTCTCCTTCAATTTGCCGAACCTAGTTATATTCTTACTTCTTGATATTTTTTTTTTTATCATTTCATCCCGAGCAAGGCGGAAACGCCATTGATGTGCAGGGGGTTACATAAATGTATAAAGATTAATTAGAAAAGAGTGAGGAGTACAAACTAGTTAGAAAGGAACAATAGAAAGCAGGTGCGATGGCAGATACATAGGTGGAGAGAAAGGGAAGGTTATACAGGGGTGGGGAGAGAGCTAGAGTCCAGTGGTTAGTAGATGAGTATTGACTTTGCATTTAAATTTCTGGAGGTTGTAGCCGTCAGGAAAGCAAGAATACGGGAGCGAGTTCCACAGGCGGGAAGTGCGAGAGAATATGCAAAAATGATAAAAAAGATCAATTATTTATAACTATTTGTAGTGGGGTTCATGCATAAGTAATTCATAATAATGAATTTGTTGAAACTATTTCTAAACATTCTTTCAATCATTCCGTTTCACCTGCTATCCTCTGCATCTGTGAGGCCCACTGCGCCGTTTTGGAAACACTGTTCTAAGTATATATTTAACTGGCCTCCACACTAATGCGTATATGACAGTGGGTCAGTTTTTTATGTGGTGTCTCAATATTCAAACATACATTTGGACCAAAGACAAAAATTGTCCAGTCTCCACGACCATTGTCACGCTGGCGTTTAAATTAAACAAATTCCACCATTTTTAGTCCAATGAAATGGGTGCTGCCGCTAGATTAGAATCCCTTTGACCGGGCACCTTCTCCCATCTAAAATCTGGAAAACAATTTACTCCACTCTTCTGCAACTTGTCAAATAGATTATTCTGTTTCACTGATACTTCTGGTGCCTTCATTATGTTCTAATGTGTGTTATATTATCTAAATACCCTTTCCTCAAGTATCACAAATGTTCAATTGTCTTTTTACAGTTAAAAATATATATAACCGTCGTCTGTGAAAAAAAGAATAAGTTGGTTTTATTTACGGCATAACATGGGTTAATTTTATGTCAACTAGCGGTATAGCCCGGCGTTACTCGGGTGTAATGAAAGCTTTAAAACTAATCCATGGTCCTGGAGCTCAGACTCTTTGGAAGTTGGCACGAAACACTAAAACGCAATAGTTGTTTCCAGTTAAAGCGAAACCGTAGACTGAAAGAAAAATGAATGGATGTAAGTCAAATTTTGATTTCCTGGTATCGATATCAAATAATTTTTTTTGTCGTAAACTAAATTTTAAAGGCTAAATAAGTCCTCTAAGTAAATGGCATCATGGCTGAAACTAAAATAAAAGGGCTGAAAAAATATAGACATACAAGCAGATAAACAGACACACACACAAACATTTTACCTTTTATATATTTATATATATATATTATCAATTTTCTGCACTATTGTAAAAGCTGCAACCTTGAAACTTCTGAATGTCGTTTTTTATGTCTTTGTCTATGAGTGTATCAAATTTGATTAAAATCAGACCACTCCTATAACCCGATTTTTTCAATTTTCGATATTTATCGGAGATACCTCGACACAAAAGCTAGCTAAGAACACTCGCTGACGCTTATAGTACAATTGTGTAAATTTTCAAGAAAATCGGTTCAGCCGTTTCGGTGTCTATAGGCAACGGACACACACAAAGTTCCATTTATAAATATGTCTAGATTTAGATTTTGAATAAAGCAACCGGTGAAAATCGAGTCTACTATCTTAAAATAAGTCACCGTGACTAATCTTGATAACCATTTCTCCATGTCGAGGCACCTCAAGTTTTACGACAATAATAATAAAAAAAAGCCTCAATAGTTAAAAACCCGAAAGAAAACAAAGATCATTTTGTTGTTCTCGGTAATATGCTCTATTTCATGACCCTTCTTTGTCTTTTTCATATTCTTACATTCATTTCAAAAATTATTTTCAAAATCTCTGATCCCTTCAATTCAAACCTTCACGACAAGGACCCGCCATGTCCCTTACATATTAGCAAACTACCCACATCCCCTCCGTATTCCATTGGTGAGAAATAAGATTCTTCCTGCCAATTACTGCTCTGTGGAACCACATCCGAAGCGGATGTTTTCCTGATCGCTACAATCTTAACCTGTTCAATGTTAAAATTAACAGTTATCTTCCACATTTATAAGCATGAATTGCCTCTTAACTTAATCCTCTGCTTCTAGTTGCCTCGGGGCCTTGTAAAGGTCGAATCTTACTGTAAAAAAAAAACGTAGGTTATAGGCTGTTAAATTCTTGAAAGTAAGAAATAGAATGATGTGCGTCGTGATGTAGGGGATATCGACTCGGAACGAAAGATCGGGGTGCCGAGTTCGAATTCTACTTGAATTACTCGCATTCACTTACGCACAAATATCCTGGGAAAGGTATTAATCCGTCTCTTTCCTCCATGGGTTAAATAATAGGACAGATTGGGTTCTATAGCCTTGGTCAGCAACCAGTCTACCGCAAAAAGCAATGGCAACTTACTGCGGGATAATCTTCTGCCCAGTCAGTCATGTCTCTTTCGGGACATGATCGCCCAAGCGTATATAACATATGGCACTTAACTGACTAACGAAATAGAATAGGAAATAATCGAAATGTGGAAGATTATTTTTAAAAATATATAAAAGCCTGCTTGAGTTTTAACACTTTCCGTTTTACAGAATAAATTGTAACAAAAGTATCGTTCGAATTAACCGCTCCTTAATGTTGTTGAGTAGTTTTCGCACTGAAGGTTATCGTGCTGAGTCGGTTGCAAATTGACTTAACGTACCCAAAATGTTAGGAACTTGGTAATCTTCCACTGGAAGCTGACTCCTTAGTATTCGGCTAACTGCCGACTAACATCAACTGCCTAGTAGTTATAATGAACTCAAATATAAGTCTTAAGAACTTCTATGAACTTCCTGTTAACTCTTATTAATATAGAAGGGAGAGTTCATTATCTGAGGAATAGGTGTGTTTTCCCATAATACTTAAATATATAACAAACGATGAAAAATGGGTTACAAACGATAGTGTTCAGTACAATGAGATAAACTCTGACACCGAAGGGTGTTTTCCAGTTAGCAGCACCACAGTTGGATCCAGCATATGTTGGTGTCACCAGAGAAGGACCGTGGCACTGTATCGGCCCCTAGCCTCCTGAGAGCTTTCTTGTTCTGGCGGGGGCCAACACCTCAGTAGTCCCATCAACTCTGGTGCTGACTGGATTTTGTGGCTACTCGTTGTTGGTGTGTGACTCACTAGTTCACATTTATTATGGCCCCACAAGCAACGTCTCCTCACTGTCCTGTTACACCAGCATTCTCAAACCGATTTTCATCGTCACTCTGTTAGCAAGATCCAGAGGGATACTTTCTTTGAAGTCCTCTGCACCTCTTCCCTTAACTTTTACTTCCTTTGCAGTGAAGCCCATCTCATGGCTGAAAAGCTGCAGCAGCCTCCTGTGCAGATATCTTCTATGCCTAAGGTGACTGATTCGCCGTCTACCCTTTCTCTTCATATACATTGACACGTTTGTTGCTTTTCCACTCTTCTGCCACACCAAGGTTTGACTCGCATGAGACTGTCATCTCAGGCAGATGAACAAAGTTCCATTCTTCATTCCAAATGACGACGTACGGTTGCTACAGGATTGACACTATCAGGAATACTAAGTGTATCAAGATCTGTGTCAATTTTTCGTTCCCTCCCATCTCTTGTCCACTCGCCTCACACTCCCTCTTTCCACTGGCTTGACACCCCTTTGCCCTGCCTCGTGAAAACTAATTTTCCTCTGGACTTATTTTATTTGGAGTTTCTTTCCATTGATCTGCCCCAATTATCCCCTAAAGGCAGTGGGTTAACAAAGACAAAACTTTACAACCGAACTCAATGCAAAATAAATGTTGTGCAAATGGGATCATCGGAGTATTATTCCTTTCTTCTTTTATGTGCTATGTCTTTGCAGAACGTAAGTGTTCATAGCCCTCCACATCTTTCTATCCCTTGTGACTTTTAATACCTTTTCTCCCAAACCCTACTGTGACACCTACTTGCCCAAGTTCATCAAATGTCACGTGTTGATTTCCCCTGTCCCTCTTTCTCGCTATCGCTCCTGTGAGTATCAGATTCATCAAGCCCTTTTTCCCCATCACGTGTCCCAGAAACTTTTGCTATCTCTTCTTGAAGTTAATTATAATTATCATTTTTGTTTTCATCCTCTTCATCACCTCTTCATCCTCTTGCTCACATGTTCGGTTCATGGTGTAACATCATCTTTCTGTAGAACCACATTTCAGTTGCTTCAAGTCTTTTCTTCATCTTTGATGAGATTGTCCACAATTCACTGTTATTATAGAAGGAAATACATCATATAAAAGTTGAGTATTTCTTTAGTTATTAAAACGCGATTAAATAATAAATGCACATTTTATGTCCAACCGCAACATGTCCATAAAAATTAGGTTTAAATGCACTCGTCTAGAGAAGCGAAAAGAATTAGCAAGGCCGCATACAGCAAGAACAAAACAGAAATAAATAAAAAAATAGGAACTCGTTTAGCATCCGTCAGATTCACCAGATCTTTCGTTAACCGATTATTACTTGTGTGTGCGTGTGTTTTTTTTGTTTTTGTTTGTTTTTGTTTTTGTTTTTGTTTTTGTTTGTTTTTTTTTGTTTTTGTTTTTTTTGTTTTTGTTTTTTGTTTTTGTTTTTGTTTTTTGTTTTGTTTTTGTTTTTTGTTTTGTTTTTGTTTTTTGTTTTGTTTTTGTTTTTTTTTGTTTTTGTTTTTGTTTTGTTTTTTTTGTTTTTGTTTTTTTTTGTTTTTGTTTTTGTTTTTTTTGTTTTTGTTTTTTGTTTTTTTTGTTTTTGTTTTTTGTTTTTTTTGTTTTTGTTTGTTTTTTGCTGTTGTTGTTGTTGCAAAACTCTTGTATGGATAAAACTTTAACAGAAGGAAAGCCATATTGAAAAGTTCATCGAAAACCATTTTTTCATATCAAAACCCACGGAAGTTTACTCGATTGGAACCGTAAAAATGGTCAGGAATCTTTGAAATTCTTTGTATCTTTGGGAAAGGGTTAAAGACTTATACCTATGTTTCATTGACTATGCGAAGGCATTCGACAAGATTTTTTTCAATCATTTCACCCCAAGCAAGGCATTCCACTGCCACTATTGCACTTGGGGCTACGTAGGGGGAGGTAAATAGGAAGAGTGGTTAGATATAGGAAATGTCAGAAGTGGGGGTGATAGTTGGGTGGGTGGCAAGAGTGTTTGAAAGAATGGAAGTTAGTTTGTTAGGAGGTGTCTATTGACCTTACATTTCAACTCCTGGAGATTGTAGCCGTCGGGGAAGCAGTCATGTGGAAGAGAATTCCACAGTCAGGAAGTGCGAGAAAAGAAACTTTTGGAGTAGAAGTTGCGGTTGCATTTTATCGGTTTCACTGTAAAAGGGTGGGATCTAGTTGCTAATCTAGTATCTCGTGCAAATTCGAACCTAGGGGGCACCAGTGATCTAAGTTTATCGGAGCAGAAGCCGTGAATGTATTTATAGAAGAGACACAAGGAAGCCACGTCGCGCCGGTGAGAGTGAGACTGCAGGGGGTCTGCTAAGTCGGTATCGATCACATTACAGACCCGCCGCTGTACCTTGTCTAGAAGCCCAAGGAGAATAGCAGGGGCATCCGACCAGATGTGGCAACAGTATTCAATGCACGGGCGGATGGTAGATTTATATATGTGCAGGATAGATTCAGACGGAAAGAACCTCCGGGCCCTGCACAGAGAACCGACTTTCATAGCAGTGGATTTAGCAATGGATTCGATATAGTCATTCCACTTGAGGTCCGCTGAGAATGTGAGACCAAGGAGGCGTAGTGTTTTACTCTCTGGGACGCAAGTCTGGTCCATTACACAAAGAATTGATGGAGATGCTCTGCAGCCTAGACATTTTCGGGAAAGACATCAGAGTAATTAAGAATCTCTACTGGCAGCAAACGGCCTGCATACGGACAGGTAACGATCTCAGTAGATTTACAAAGATAGAAAGAGGCGTAAGACAAGGATGTGTCTTTTCACCGGATTTGTTCAACCTGCACAGCGAGAATATTTTGAGAACCCTAGACGACACGCCAGGATTTGCTATTGGAGGCCACAACTTGAACAACATAAGGTATGCAGATCATATAGTGCTGATGCAGACATGGAAGGGAAACTGCAGTAAATTCTACAGAAGGTAGCGGCGGAGAGTGACAAAAAGGACTACAAATAAACTTTAAGAAAACTGAACGCATGGTCATCATCAAAAGATGCAAGCCAAAATGCCAAATACATGTGGGGGATACCAGAATAGGTGCAAAAATTTAAATATCTAGGAAGTGTTCTAACAGGAGATGGAAAGTGCGACACAGAGATCAGAAGGCGAATTGGCATGGCAAAGGACGCGTTCCAGAAGATGAGCAAAGTACTAACACACAGGAAAATTTCATTAGAAACAAAGAAAAGAGTGCTGGATTGCTATGTGATGTCAGTTCTTCAATACAGCAGTGAGTGCTGGACAATATAATCGAAAATGAGGACAAAACTGGAAGCAGCGGAAATGTGGTTCTACAGAAGGATGCTGCGGATATCGTGGACTGAACATGCAAGCAACGATGAGGTGTTGGAAAGAAAAAACCAAAAGGAAATTAATACCGAGCATCAGGAAGAGACAACTTAAGTTCCTGGGACACGCAATGAGGAAGGAGAGCTTGGAGAACCTGATACTGACTAGCCAGGTAGAGGGAAAGGGAGACAAAGGAAGGCAGCGGATAACATATTTGCAGGGCCTGGCCGGGTGGATGATGGAACGGGGGTTGCCAGGAGTAACAGGAACAAACATGCTAAGGGCCACAAGGAATAGGGAGACGTGGAGGGCCATGATCGCCTACGTCCTGAAGGGACAGGGCACATAGAAGAAGATACAAATTTGTTACTTGAGGGGAAAGAACGACCAGCACTCTAGTAGATGAAAAGAAGAAAGGTTTATTGCAACAGAGAGTATGTAGCCGTAAGGTGTGTGTTCCTTTCAGCCGTCGGGGGGTCACCACTGAAGAATTTATCTTTTTATTAGGCGTTCTTTTTCCGCGTCGGTCTGGGGTCGCCAATGAATCCTTAGGGTGCGTCAGCCATGCCTGGTACAATGCCACTTCCAAACATAGCCGAGAATCCCCACATTTAACGATATCATCAGGTTGTTGAAAAAAAAATGGAATTTTGTTTGTTGAACATTAACATAAATGTTTAATAATCATGTTTTGAAGAGAAAATGTATGTAATTGATTTGCAAAGTGAAATGTAAGTTTGTTATTCAGTATAAGATGATGCATATGGGAATGTTGAGGGCGGAGAAGAAGTAAAAGAAATCAGCACACGAGAAGAAAAGAGAAAGAGAACAAGGTGCGACCTGACCTTAAGTCCGGTTCGATTTGAAGTTGAAGTTACATTTTAGCTTTGTCTTTCTCACTGCTTCCATCTGACTCTCTTGACTGACGCTGATCGGGGCCTTTTTTTTTTTTTAAATCATTTCACCCCGAGCAAGGCAGAAATGCCACTGATGTGCGGGGGGCTACATAACTGTAAAAAAATTAGAAAAGAGTGAGGAGTACAAACTAGTTAGAAAGGAGCAATAGAAAGCTGAGAATGCAGGTGCGATGACAGATACATAGGTGGAGAGAAAGGGAAGCTTATACGAGGGGTGGGGAGAGAGCTAGAGTCCACTGGTTAGTAGATGCGTATTAACTTGGCATTTAAATTTCTGGAGGTTGTAGCCGTTAGGAAAGCAAGAATATGGGAGCGAGTTCCATAGGCAGGAAGTGCGAGAGAAGAAGCTGAAGGAGTAGAATTGTCGTCTGGATTTGGCTAACCTGACTGTGAATGGGTGGGACCCATTTGCCAGTCTGGTTGCACGAGTAAACACCTGTTGATGAGGCACCAGTGACTTAAGTTCGTCTTTTATAGTCCTTTTGAATTTAGCACTTGATCATTAAATGTTTAAGTCTTGCAAATCGCTCCCATTGGTCAAACATCAATTTAACACCTACTTGCGAAATCTGGTTTCGTCTTTTTCTTTAAGCACATGGTCATTTTGGGAAAAAACCAGAATTTTTGTAAAAGTAAAGAAGAGCGTTGATTTTAATTCTTAATTTCATATTCACTACAAGTACAGTAAGCGGATAGAAACATTTTACTCATCTCTGTCTAACATCTGAAGCAAGACGCTGGTGAATGCGGAGCTCACTATATATAGTTCTCTGTATTAGTAAGTCATTATAGGGAAAAGAGAACGTAGAAAATTTTATTACAACAAAAATAATGGTGAATGTCTAACTACACAACATATAATGATACTTTATCATTTGAAGAATGAGGTGGTTAAACGGAAATTAGTTATAATTCAACCTAATATATAGAACATAAAGACTCGAAGCCGTAGGGAGATGGTTAATGTTTATTGATTCGACCTTGTGCCATACATAACCGACCTCTCTACAGCTTATTCGTAATCATTAGAAGGTTGTAGACTGACATGTGTGGATTTGTGGAAGAACAGAAATATACATTTGCATGTTAAAATAGAAATTTATTGATAGAAAAGGATAACATCAATTGTAGAAGTTAATTTTCAATTAGAAACATTAAGAAGTTAAGGGTAGAGTTCGTAGTAGTAACTTGTTGGAAAGAGTTTGTGTGTATGTATGTATATATGAGGGTTTGTTGAGTATGAGTGTTTTTGAAGTATTCGCTCAGTCTTAAAGAGTTCCGTGCGGTCATCAAGTAGGCGGATGAACGATGAAGAAGTGGGTGGTGAGAGAGGCAACAATAATACGATCACTTGACGTTTGTCAAGAGTACGTGTTAACTACGCTTATCTCATTTCTTTCTGACGAGGCTCAAACTTGACTCATCTTTTATTTCGTTTGGGAATTCACTCCTGGATGTGATTCTGGGCTTTCCATTGGACGACAAACATTTCGCATCGAGTTGTGAAATTTAGCAAGTTTTGTGTGTGTTAACCAAAGTTTGTAAATTTGAGAAAATTTGTTTATTTTTAACAATGAGTCAGATTTGAATTTTAAATGTAAATCTTGTTTTGTTCAAAACAGACTACAAGGAAGTACATTGAAAAGGAAGAATCAAATATTTGCAAAGTAGAACCACACAAACAATTGCTTATTTTTGTGTTCCACTGAGCTAAATTTGTGGCGTTAAAACTGATCAGTTTTCATCACAGATTAAACGATGTAAAAAAACATTTTAAATAGGATTAAAGAAAAAATCGGACCAGCCAAAACTCACTAAAGCTCTAGAGATCTAAAATTATTTGATCTTTGCCATAGAATTATAAATTAATAAATTGATACTCTAAAAAGATAAAACTTGGCTCGCCTATTTTTTATTCGATGTTTATCGAATGGCGTTTCTTACAATAACAAAGTTTTTTTTTTTACTTTATTTATCTAAATATGTACAACTGTTGATTTCAATATTTCATCCCTCCGCTAGTTCTATTTGTCTAAACTTATTTATAAATGGAACTTTGTGTGTGTGTCCGTTACCTATAGACTCCGAAACGGCTGAACCGACTTTCTTTAAAATTTACACAGTTGTACTATAAGCGTCTGCTAGTGTTCTTAACTAGGTTTTGTATCGATAAATATCGAAAATCGATAATCGAAAAAATCGGGTTATAGAAAGAGTGGTCCGATTTTAATCAAATTTGATACAATCATAGACAAAGACATAATAAACGATATTCAGAAGTTTCAAGGTTGCAGTTTTTACAATAGTGCAGAAATTCGATAATATATAACAGGCAAGATGTTTGTGTGTCTGTTTATCTGCCTGTATGTCTGTATTTTTTTTTTCAGCCCTTTTATTTTAGTTTTTGCTTCAGGTTTGGCTCTAAGTAGGTATAATTGTAGTTCTTAGTCTCAGCCATGATACCATTTACTCAGAGGACTTATTTAGCCTTCAAAATTCAGTTTACGACTAAAAACCTATTTGATATCGATACCAGGAAACCAAATTTGACTTACATCCATTCATTTTTCTTTCAGTCTACAGTTTCGCTTTAACTGGAAACAAATATTGCTTTTTAGTATTTCGTGCCAACGTCCAAAGAGTCTGAGCTACAGGACCATGGATTAGTTTTAAAGCTTTCATTACACCCGAGCAACACCGGGCTATACTGCTAGTTATCTATTAAAATAATATTAACGGATCGAACTCCGTATTTGTCTACACTTCTGAGATGAGGAATTATTTACATTGTGCGGACAGTTTTCTTCACCTTTATTGCCGTGTTTAAGACTTTTCGGCCGTTGTACGCTCCGGCTTTCTTCCTGTCCTAAGGATTGAATTCTTCATTTCAATCACTGGGGGTATTTCATTCTAATTCCACGTGCAATTTTCCTTCCAGATATCATTTAGTTATCTCCATTTTACTCAACTCTCTAAGTTATTTCTTCACCACTGCAGTAACTAGATATTGAATTCTTTGATATAAATCAGTGGATCTAACCCACGATTATATCCAGTTCCGTAACTGATGCTAAAAAAACACCAGGCACAGAGAAAATTGCCCGGATTTTTTAGTTTACAATGTGATGACGTCATCAGTGTCATTCGTTTCCAGAAACTATGATTTTTGCAGATGTTTTCGGCTATTCCCAAGGAAATTAGACACAGAACCTGAACGAAAGCAGGAAATCGGGTTCGAACTTTCTGAGTATAACCAGTCTTTTCTCCCAAAATTAATAAATAAACAAACAGATTTTTACCGCGTTCATTCGGATGTTTTCTTCGTTTTTCTTTTTTCTTTCTTTCTTTCTTTCTTTCTTTTTCTTTCCTTCTTTCTTCGTGAATTGTTTAGTTTGATTTCTGACGAAGACATTTTTCCTTGCCCAGATTTTCACTATGATTATACGGATCGGTCCGGACCCGTGCCCGGTAGTTAGATACGGCCATGATTATATCCACTAGGCCATATGTCCTCAAGTGATCGAAATAGAGGGTTCTGTTCAAAATTCGTAGCACCTAAAGAAGGCCAGGGCCTACAACGACTGAAACGTCGTAAAAATGGTAATAAATATGAAGACAACAGTCCGAACGATGTAAATAATGTGGATACAACTTAGTGTTTTTAATAGTGGTCAATATCATGGATAGAGCCACTTCAAGATCCTATATTTATTTGATTCCTTATTATAACAATTAAATTCTTTGTATTCATAAAATCGTGTGTATTTTGGTAATGGTAATGTTTAAGGTTCTTAAGTAAAATCATACGATGCTAGGTTAAGAAACAAATAAGTTTATTAATCAAATATGTTTCATTTTTATAAAAGCTTCATCAGGAAATGAGATATGGAGTGGAAAGAAAACATTTTGGTATTTTGGGTTTGTTTTTCATTCTTTGAACAGACTGTGAGGGGTTCCAGAACGACCCGGATTAAAAGGGAGATTTTAATGCAGAATATCGGGTTCATAAAAAAAAAAAAAATTCAAGAAAAGACAACGCAATAAGAAATGTTGTATAAAAATATGAAAATTTGTATTTGACAACATATATACATTATAAACAATTTGTACAATTCTTTGTATCATTTGTTTGATAGAAAAGAGTTTTTTTGGATTTGAGTGAATGTTGGTTGAATATGAAAGTGTCTGTTTTGAGTCTGTAATTAAACAGAGTAGTAGCACAATATTTCTTTTTTTGTGCGTGTGTGTCAGCCGCTAAGTACGTGGAAATGGAAAGTATTTCAAGTTGGAAATGAATGAGAATTCGCGAAGAGAGAGTCAAATGAAGATATTAATTGGTAGAATGCGCGTGTAAAACGATGAATGTCTGCTTAACTTCAGAAAGTCTGTTCCTTCCTCTTTCCTGCGGATAAGATGTGATAGGTTTTACGACCTTTGAAGATATAGTGTTGCTATTGCTTTCCATCTTCCTTCTTTTCGTACCGGTTGAGTCGGCGAAGAACCTGTTTGTCGCCACTGGTCTATTTGATGTCGGCGCTTTTCTGACTGTGTATATGATACTACGCCTTTTCAGGCTGACTGGCGTGGCTAGCTATTTCTCCTGACTGCTTGCTTGACTAACGGACCGACCGACTGCTGTCTCACACTGACTGACTCTTGTGACCGGTCAGGGGCCACCCTTAACTATCAAAATCTCTTTACGTAGTAGGCTCCCAGGTCGTTTTTTGTTCTTTAGCTGTGTAAAAAAAACGTTTTGCTGACATTATTTGAATTTTTTGGTTTGTCAACCAATCGGGATATAGTTTTGCTTTTCACACTGACTTGTGAAAAAGAAAGCTTTTAGCCGTAACGAATCGTCTTTTGCGGATGTGTAAGTTTTACTTTACTCATTTTGTGTTTCTTTTTTTTTCTTTTTTTTTTAGTTGGTTAATTGCTGATATGGGATTTGTATCCTATAACTGCATGTATCTATTGTCTTGTAAAGCAGCGTTCATGAGTAAATATATCATGTTTCTAGTTTGTCTATTTGGGATTCGAAATTGTTAATGTATATTCATTAGTTCGTGTGTCTAATATGTATTTTTATTTGCAGGTGGTACTAGTTTTGAGGATGAATATTTTTAATTTTTTATAGATTTTATAAAAATTTGATGATTTAATATAGTGTGTTTGAAGTGTTTAGAGACAGTAACATTTATCAGTATCACCACGAAGTATTTACTTAGGAATTTTTTTTTCTTAATTAGGGTAGAGTTTATGAAATCAGTTTTTGACCAGTCTTGTTTTTGTGAGTTACAAGCGAGTTTAAAGGGTTGTTTCAACACACCCGCGTTTATGAACCTATTTTGATTCATGGATGTCAGTGTAACTGTTTCTACATGGCAGGAAATTTATTTTATAAATCCAGGCATATGAAGTGTTGTCGGGTTTATTTTACATCCAACCACTATCTCCGGTTGTCTTGAAGGTGTTTGTAAAGATCCTAGTGCAGTGGTTTTCAAACAATACGGTTTCGCTGCAAAGGACAGCTGAAGCAAAATCATTGAAAGATTTAGAAAGTTTTAAAATTGTCATATGCCAAAAATAAATGATGTAAAAATTTAAAATATTATTATGGATTGTTTGTAATTGAATAGATGAGTCCTAGTATAAATATTTATAATTATTATATTATTATTGATCGATTTTATTTGTGATATTTTTGCATTATATCAAGTATTAAGAATATAATAACTGGGCTCAGCAAATTGGAGGAGAGAGTTATCAATGATAATGTTCTGACTTCAAATCTCCCTTTTAAACTCTGTCTCTTTTATCTCTCTTCTTTTTTTCAATTTTCTCTCTCGCTCTTTTCCTCTTTTTTTCTCTCTCGTTCCTGCTTATTTCTCGCTCTCTTTCTCTCTCTCTCTCTCGCTTTTCTCGCCCTTCTCTCTCTTTTCTCTCTCTCTCTATCTCGCTTTTCTCTCTCTCTCTTTTGCTACCGCTTTTCTCTCTCTCCCTCTCTCTCTCTGGTTCCCGCTTTTCTCTCTCTCCCTGTTTCTCTCTCTCCGGTTCCCGCTTTTCTCTCTCTCCCTTTTTCTCTCTCTCCCTTTCCCTCTCTCTCTCTCTCTCTCTCTTTCTTTTCTCTCTCTCTCTCTCTCTCTCTCTCTCTGGTTCTCTCTCTCTCTCTCTTCTCTCTCTCTCCCCTCTCTCTCTCTAGTTCCCGCTTTTCTCTCTCTCTCCCTCTCTCTCTCTCTCTCTAGTTCCCCCCGCCCTTTTCTCTCTCTCTCTCTAGTTCCCGCTTTTCTCTCTCTCTCTCTCTCCTCGTTTTCTCTCTCGTTCCCGTTTTTTTTTCTCTCTCATTCTCGAACAAGGGCCTTTTCGAAATCATTTTATGACAATGAGGGTTGTTCTATTTTCTGCTATGTCTTGGAAACTAACCAAAATACCCCAACTCTACATCTTGTGCCTGGTTTTTTTTTTTGTTTTTTTATTTTATTTTTGGCCCTAATCCACCTCCACCAATATTTTGCTCCATCTAGTATCATTTCTTCGAGCTAAGTGCTCTCCCACCTCTATTTTTATCGCCTAATTCCGTTAATATTTCTTATGGTAAGTTTTCAAATCCTTCATTAATTTCCTTAAATCTCTCTGCATTTATTTTCTATCCATAGTGTATAGTTTTCATGACAAGACACTTTCTGCTGCATGACGCAATCATTTATGCAAATTAAAATAAATTATAATATCAAGTTACTGTTTATAATATAAAACTGTGATACAATCCAAAATAACATGACAAAAACCGACACAAATCATTTTATAATTAGACATAAATATTTTATTTAAAACAAAGTAAATGTTATCAGTGACCATTTAAAATAATTTACTCATAATATCAAATAGTAATTTTCCGCTCTTATTTACGAATATTTCTGATTTATTATGCGAAATTCTACATTTGATATTGTATCGGTAATAGCGATTGCAAGTCCGCTGCTGAACAAAGACTTTTTCTAAATCCTTCCATAATAACCATGTCTTTGATATTTGTCCCGTCTTGCCAACAAATGTATCTCAACTCGCTGTTTTCTTTTGAGTCTTTTCCTGTTGTATTTATTATATTTTTCAAATATCGAACTCAAAATGGGTTTTCTTTGCAAATGCTTACTTTTGTTTAGTCATTTCACTCCAAACAAGTCACTAAAACTAGAAAAAAATTTTAAAAATTGCAGTATTTACATTATTCTGACTATTGTTCTCATCTTTGTTGGCATTATAAACTTCGGCCTTATTCAGGAACAGAGTGCATGAAAAAAGATTTTTTATTGAAAGCATAGGCGTATATGATACTCCACAGCTTGCCTTTTCTTTCAAATATGCAAATTATATATTGCCACCATTGTTCTTGTGTATTTTTTTAAACGTATCACCCCGAGCATGGCGGTAATGCCACTGATATGCAAAGGGCTACATAAGTGTAAAAAGAAAATTAAATAGGAGAGTAAAGAGAAAGACGAACAAGTTAAGGATGGGAATACAGGTGTGATGACAGTTGCAAAGTTGGAGAGAAACGAAAAGACATGCAGGGTGGTGTAGAGTCAGGTGGTTAAGAGATGGGTATTGACATTGCATTTAAATTCCTGGAGGTTGTAGCAGTCAAAAAAGCAAGAATATGGAAGCGAGTTTCACAGGCGGGAAGTGCGAGAAAAGAAGCTGCAGGAGTAGAATTGTCGTCTGCATTTGGTTGATTTAACTGTGACTGGGTGAGACCCAGTTGCCAGTCTGGTTGCACGAGTAAACACCTGTTGCAGGGGCACCAGTTACTTAAGTTCGTTGGAGCAGAAGCCATGAAAGTATTTATAGAAAGGAATTGTTTCTTATCCCTTACTAAAGAATTTGAATCCGAAGCCGTCCTTGTCATTGAATATTTACCCTACCTAGATAAAAATGCCCACTCTGTATTATTTAAAACAATTGTGGGAATTTAAAAAAAAATCTCTCTTTGATACATTACGTTTGAGAAAATGTAAGAAAAACAGTTTATTCCAATGCTTTATATTATACGATGTTACTTATGGTAATTTTCTAAGCGCAGCTTGGTTGTGGTCAAAAGTATGGGGTATCCAGTGAGGATCTTTTAATGATTCTCTAGCGAGACAAGCTTGCTAACCATTACACCGCATCGAGTTGCCCTACGATGTGACTTATACGCATATCTAATGTAAAAATTAACGAAACTACTTGTCGGCGTCGCCTTTGTTTCGAATTTAATTTCTTTTCCGATCGCTTCCTATATGACGACGGCATTGATGACTAAACAGACCAATTCTTACATGAAAGAGACGATGATATTGACTGCATCGGAAAATTAGTGGGGGACGAGGTCGATTTTGTTGAGCCTTTCTCTCTTGTCGTTTGATTTCGTTTTTCCTTCTGGTGACTTCGAAGTTTTTAGTTCCGATCATGATGGAACATTGCCAGTTGGTACGATCTCGTGCTTATGCTTTAAATGATTTCGGCTCAAGTCCAGTGCCTTTTAATTGATGTTTGGAGTTGGTCATTGTATCTTCGAAGAGGGCAACTCCGTGATTTTCTTTTTTCTTAAAGCGTATTCACTGAATAAAACTTGACTCTTTTATTCTTGCTATATGTCTTGATCAACGTTTCGTGATCAGCGATTTGATATTTTTACTTTTTACTCTTTCGAAGAACTTGGTGTTGGTCATATCGTAATTCAGTTTGATTGAACGAAGCTTTTACTGATGAAAACCTAATTTTAGAATGTCGCAACCATATCTTCATGTTCCCTCAGGACTTATGCAATCATAGATTCCATTTGCCCCTGTCTTTTATCGTTCTTAATAAATTTTCTCTTGGTATCTCTCCTAAATCCCGATGCGCCATCTATTTGCTCAAGCCCAGCAAATTTGTCTTTCGCTGTTTTCCCTTGTCTCTTTTTCCTTTTATCGCTCCTGTGAGTGTCAGATTCCCCAAACTCTCTTTCCTCATTATGTGTCCCATGAACCTCATCTGTCTTTTCCTGATGTTAAGCATAAGTTGTTTTTAGTTTGCATCCTCTCCAACACCTCGTCATTGCTCACGTGCTTGGTCCACGGTATTTTTAGCATTCTTCTGTAGAACCACATTTCCGCTCGCTATAGTTTCTCTTAGAAATGTGCGTTGTGGTGCATTAGATATCAGCTCAGAACGAGAAATCGGGGAGCCGAGTTCGAATTCCAGCTGAATTCACTGCATTCACTGACGCGCAAATACCCTTGGGAAAGGTATTAATCCGTCTATTCCTTCCAGTTATGGGTTAAAAAACAGGACAGATTGGGTTCTATAGCCTTGGTCGGCAACCAGTCTACCGCAGGAAGCATGGCAACCTACTGCGGGATAATCTTCTACCCAGACAGTCATGTCTCTTTCAAGACATGATCGCCCAAGCGTGTATTACGTATGACACTTAACTGTCTGACTGATAGTTTCTCTTACATCCTTGAAGAGATCGTCTAACATTCGCTGCCATACAGATATTGAGCCCTCTTTCTTTGTTTTCCCATGAGATTTTCCCGTTTCTCAGCACTCTGGTCAGCTTTTGAAATGCGTCCTTGGCCATGCCAATGCTTCTTCGGATCTCAGTCGCACTTTCCATCCTCTGTCAGAACACTTCTCAGTTATTTAAATTTCTTGACTTGTTTTATTTTAGTTTTACCCGACCTGGAGTTAACATTTTGGAGTCCTCTTGTTGCTGATGACTATACATTCAGTTTTCTTAACGTTTACGTTCTATATATATATATATATATATATATATAGAGAGAGAGAGAGAGAGAGAGCCAAGCTGACTTTTACAACAACATTAAAGGGCGTAATTTTTGTTAAGTTCTGATGTTTATCAGTGAAATGTGAAAATAGTTTGACTCGTGCAAGATTTCATGGACGTGGATACAAGCAAATTAAGTGTCAAGTTGGAAAGCAATGACACTGAGGATATTAAAAGAATACAAAACGAACATTAAATTAAAATAGTTACCCATCTGACTGAGTGTCACAGTCTACTCATTCACAGCTACCTGTCAGTTTGTTTCGAGGTTTAACGACTTATCAATCCTTATAGGATCATTTAAGATCATAACCAATGATTTTTGGGTAAGGTTATTTTATTTACAACATTTTTCTTTTTCGAGTATCAAGATTCATTGGGATTTGTTTTTAAGAGCAGGATCCCCAAGTCCTATCCTTGTTACTTAACCCATGACTGGAGGGAGGGGACGGATTAATACCTCTCCCAAGGGTACCAGTACTTAAGTGACTGCAGGGTATTCAACAGGAATACCGATTTCTCTTTCCAAGCCGATATCCACTGCACCACAACGCACATCCGTCACTAAACGCTTACAGCAGCTGGTATTCCCAAGTGGTCACCCATCTAAGTACTGACCAGTCTCAACGTTGCTTAACTTCGGTGATCGAGCGAGAACCGGTGTATTCAACGTGATAGGCCGTAAGCTGCTACATATTAGTAGTTGTTAAACAAAAAGCAATGGTGGGGCAAGGGATTTTAGAGGAGTATGGTCCCCCCTGAGGGTAGTAATTGGGTCTCACCTGTTATTTTACGAAAGACGGATGGAGATTGAAGAATATGGGATAATTCCAAAATAGGAGTGAACCACAAAGTGTGCTTATAGCATTGAAACTGATAGACACGAATTGTAGGGAATTAATAATTTTCTAAAACTGATCTCAAATCTGCCTATAAGCAGATAGAAATTGAGAAAAAAAGTAAAGAGTATTATGATTAACGTTTAAATAGGCTTAGTCGGTTTAAAAACCAATTGCTATTTTTCAAAGTGCCATAGAAAATGTGTTAACTTGTTCTGTGAAGGATATTATCATCTATCAAAACGATATATTTATTGATGCTACCAGTAGAGAAAAGCTAAAAAACGGGGGTTATGTTTTAAACGAATAAAAAAAATGATGTGATGACCATAAATGGGTAAATGTTTAAATTATGAGACAATACCAGATTTTCAAAGGCGGAATTACACTAGACACAAATTTGATTAAAAAATAACAGCAGAGTTTCTATAATGTGGGGATGCAGAACACCCGAATTACAAGGGAGAATTTAATGCGGGATATCCTGTCCACAAAATACAACACAAATTTCAAGAAAAGTCAACGCAATAAGAAATGTTTGTATAAAATTAGAAAATTTAACAACATACATACAGAATAAACAATTTGTATATTTCTTTTGTATATTTTGTTTGATGTCTGTTTCCTTCATTTTTATGTGTCCGCCGCTAAGTAGCTGGAAAAGGAAAGGGTTTATCAATTTAAGGTGAAAAAGAAAGTGTGAGTGAGAAATAACCGGAGAGAAGGGAAAGGGTCAAATAGAGATAGTAGTAAGTAGCATAATGCGTATGTGTAAAATGATTAATCAGGCTACTTAACTAATAAAGTCTGTGTTCCTTCTCTCCTTTCTGGCTAGCGAGATATGTAAAACCTTTTATGTGCAGTTGAAGATATCTTGTTTTCCTTTTCTTCTTCTCTTTTGTATTGGTTGAGTCGGCGACGAACCTGTCTGTTGGTTCTCTGGTCTCTCTGATCTCTGCGCCTTTCTGACTTTTGACCGGTCACGGACGTGGTTAAGCAGTGGATTTTAGTCATGTGACCAGCTCCCAGAGGCACCTTCTTCTTTAGGTGTGAAAAAACGTTTGACTGACGTTGCAATATGAATTTTCTATTTCTTATCCAATTAGGATCCAGAATTTTGCTTTTCACAATAACTTGTGAAATTTGCCTTAGTTGGGTTTTTCCAAAATGGTTTTAGTCTTTTGGATCCAATTTTGCGGGTAGCAATTTTACTTTGTGTGTTTTAGTTAACTGCTAGATGATACAGGATTTGTATCCTGCAATAACTACAAATAAAAAGGGAATAGAATCTGTTTTATAGCAAATTTTTATATCAGATATTTACCAAAGTATAGTAAATTGATAGAACTCTTTGCGGATATACGGAAAATAAACAGTGACTTCGAAAGGGCTCAATGGCACAATACAGCATTTGAACATTTAAAGAATTAAATATTTTTTACACTAAAAAAGAAACGACTAACTGCGGACGCAAATGACGTATCATCGATTTTGTCTGAAGAATTTCATCCTATGATGAACCTCTCTAGAAAGTTAACGTAATTTAAAGCTTATGCTGAAATCTGACCATATAAACCTTGAGTTTATTTTTAAATCAGGAGCTCCCTAGAATGTTAACATTGGCCATAAATATTATGGCCTTTGGTTTCAACATCGAATATGTGAAAGAAAATACTCTTCCACTTGTTCTATCAAAGATTAAAGTTCAACAATGAACCATTAGACAATTCAGAAAGTAAAATATTACGCTGGATTGAGACAGACATATTACTTTTACATTGTCTTGCATTTGAAACCTAATACGATCCGGTGTAAAAAAAAGATCGCAGGTAGAACAAAAAGAAAAAATGGAGTGATTATTCCAGTATATAGAGAGATAAGGCACAGGTTAAATATAGTGAATGGTCTTAAATGCAATGGAAGTGTTTTAATACCACTCAGTTAAGTGCCATACGTGATACACGCTTGGGCGATCATGTCTCGAAAGAGACATGACTAACTGGGCAGAAGATTATCCCGCAGTATGTTGCCATTGCTCTCTGCGGTAGATTGGTTCCCAGTCAAGGCTAATGAACCCAATCTTTCCTGTTATTTGACTCATGGCTAGAGGGGGAAGAGATGTATTATATAATTAAGTAGTAATTAGTGGGGGATCATTTTATTACTTCATAACAATATAAAACTGATCCCTCTCTTTATGACCAGTAGAAATCTTAATCCTGATTTCAACTATTATATACAGCCAGTCAGTTAAGTGCCATACGTGATACACGCTTGGGCGATCATGTCTCGAAAGAGACATGACTGACTGGACAGAAGATTATCCCGCAGTAGGTTGCCATTGCTTTCTGCAGTAGACTGGTTGCCGACCAAAGCTACAGAACCCAATCTGTCATATTATTTAACCCATAACTGGAAGGAATAGACGGATTAATACCTTTCCCAAGGGTATTTGTGTGTAAGTGAATGCAAGGAATTCGACTGGAATTCCTTACGAAATAAAAAATGATGTAGACGTTGATGTTTGTGAAATAAAAGCAACACAGATGATTTAGCTTGAAAGCATGGTGGCTGGGGGTATTTGCGTGATGTAGCAAAATAAAACACTTTCGCCAAAGTAAGAAATATTAATGTCCTAAATAAAAAGACTTCTAACCTCGTTCCTATGCATCATATTTTGGGCGACCCATGCCCTGAAGTTGTTAGTGTTCATGATAGGAAGTTAGCTATGGTAACGCAAGTATTATTAGTAATATTTTCCAGAAATGGTGTAGCAAAACGTTAATCAGACAGGGAACCAGAATTTTGTGTTAAAACTTACTCTTCCTTGTTAAAATAAATCGAATGCCTCCTTTATAAGACACTACCATATCACACACAATTGTATGGAATTGCAAAAACAATGGTACAGACGGCGAAAATATGGTTGAAGGCGTTTTCTCCATCCAGACACACCATAGCTATATTCTGAGAATATTACTGAATTATAAAACTATTCTACATGCTAGTAGAATTCAAAGTCTCTGCATTCATGGAAAAAAATTAGATCGTGTCTAACAATGTCTTATTCAATAAATGAAAAAGAAATGAGACAGAATCAAATTCTGCAGAAAAAATGACATAATACGACAATAGCAACAAGTGGACAGAATTTATTGGTTCATTCGTTCAAATAAGACCTAGAATTGTCGGCCAAGAATTAGAGGAGGAGGGTCCTCAAAAGGGGTGAAAGCATTAGTTCTTCTGGTAGAGAAAGTGAAAAGAAAACTATGGAGGAGGATAGTTCGCCCGAATCTAAATTAAAGTTGGTAGATCAGAATTTGCGTACTTGAATCTAATTCTATTTCGGTGTTTTTTAAATTTTTTTCACTGGTGCTATTTTATACTGATATGTCCCGGAAAGGTAATATATATATATATAAATACGAGGTTGCTAAGTGGTTTAAACAAATGTAACCGGGTAGGGAATTCTAGTACGTAGACGTAATCGTCGTATGCAGTATCCTGAGATGTAGGCGTAGTCAGTAATCGTAATCTAATAGAGGTGGACAAATAGACCTCTAGTTGTAGATCTCTCTCCCACACTGTCTGTCTGTCTGTCTGTCTGTCTGACTAACTAACTAATACGAGCCACTCACGTTCCAGTGAGGGGGAACCAAAGTGTATACATATTCATTACGTCATCTACCAATGCAGTTGTTAGATTTTTCTTTTTATTTCTATGATAAGACTTTCATCAGAATTAACAATTAAAATTATAGCACATGTAAAAAAAACAAAAGGATTGGATTTGTTTAACAGCGTAGTAACTCTTTACGGGCAATTTAATACCGAAATTTAATTTCCTTGTGAGCTTTGAAGAAATAAAAATACGGTGTACATCATCCTGCTTCCCCAATTGAATACATGCTAAATAATACTCAGTGTTTATGCATATACGGTACTGTGCAAAAGTATTAGGACAAGATTTATTTTATCTTTTATGAGACGTCTTGACAGAAAATAAACAATTTAAAGTAATTTTATTTGATTTACTCCACAAATGCTTTAACAAGAAAAATACTTGTTACAAAATAAATTTAATATTTAGTATAATAGACTTTTGCTTTGATCAAAGACTTAATTCTGTCAGGCATTGACATCAAAAGCTTCTTCAATGTAACTAATGGTATCTCCTGCCAAGTAGCTTGTATTTGTTCCCAAAGTGTGTCTTGCGAAGTAACATTAGATTTATCAAATTTTTATCTCATAGATGTTCTATAGAATTGAGATCAGGCTTTTGTGGGGGCCAATTTAAATTCCGAAGACGTCCTCTTCCTTTTTAGTTGAATACTCAATATTTATTAGCAATTTACTTGGCTTTTCACTCTGTATTTGAATTTCAGTGAGGTTTTTAGAAAAATCACCCCTGTTCTAATACTTTTGCACACAATTGGGAGTATGCATATGTGTTAGGAGAGGGGTGATTTTAAACTTTATTTTGATGCTCCATAAAAGATAAAATAGTTCTTGTCCTAATACTTTTGCACAGTACTGTACATGTTTGTGTAAACATAATTAATCGAGTCGGTGACACGTATGTTTTTTTATGTTGTAGCTTTGTTGGAGCTATATTTTGTAATACAGCTTAATTTAAGAAAGTGTATGACATTATATAGAATGCCAGGAAAGAGTTATATCAGGTTTGGTTTAGCGGCATATCAACAATCTATGGGTCATGGAATACCAAAACCTAAATATTTTTTACGTAACTTTATGCTTTCACAATAAAAGTTATGCACTGTATTTTTGGTAATTTTAATGTTAATATATATTTTACTGTTGTATGACAGTTATTTTGATATAAAAATGTGTAATTGGTCACTTAGTTATAAAAATATACTGTTTATTTTGGTTTGGGTGCATATTATTTGCCTAAAGCTGCGATACTTACAGCCTCCTAGTCAGGGCCGCATCGGGAACTGATGTAATGAATAGGTAATGAATATGTAAACACCTTGGGCTCCCCTCACTGGAATATGATTGGCAGGTGTCAGCCATAAATACAGACGAAAGCAAGGACATCACATTTAAATTTGTTGTTTTTCATTTGTTTTTTTTGGGGGGGGGGTTCTGCAATGTAATCTTATCAATTACACCCTAAACTTCCCGACTGACAAAAAATTCGAGAAACTGAGACCCCACCCTAAAATTGCTTAAATATTGAAATTTTTCCAAATTTTTTTTTTTTTTTTTTTGCTAATCGGAAACTTTATGTAATCAAAAGACTGCGCTGAAAAAAGTCAAAAAAAAAAATTCAAAACAACAAATTTAAAGGTGGTGGTAGTCTCCTTCAGGTCCGCCACATATAAATATAACTAGCAGTATAGCCCGGCATTGCTCGGGTGTAACGAAAGCTTTAAAATTAATCCATGGTCCTGGAGCTCAGACTCTTTGGACGTTGGCACGACAGACTAAAAGGCAGTAGTTGTTTCCAGTTAAAGCGAAACCGTAGACTGAAAGAAAAATGAATGGATGTAAGTCAAATTTTGATTTCCTGCTATCGATATCAAATAAGTTTTTTTCGTCGCAAACTGAATTTTGAATGCTAAATAAGTCATCTGAGTAAATGGTATCATGGCTGAGACTAAGAACTAAAATTACGCCTATAAAAGGGCTGAAAGAAAATACAGACATACCGACAGATAAACAGACACACACACAAACATCTTGCCTTTTTCATATATATATATATATATATATATATATTATCGATTGTCTGCACTATTGTAAGAACTGCAACCTTGAAACTTCTGAATATCGTTTCTTATGTCTTTGTCTATGAGTGTATCAAATTTGATTAAAATTGGACCACTCCTTCTATAACCCGATTTTTTTCGATTATCGATTTTCGGTATTTATTGGGGGGACCTTGACACAAAACCTAGCTAGTTACACTCGCAGATGCTTATAATACAACTGTGTAAATTTTCAAGAAAATCGGTTCAGCCGTTTCGGAGTCTGTAGACACACACAGACACTCACACACAAAGTTCCATTTATAAATAATAATAATGTCCCTAATTAAAATCTTACAGTAGAAAACTAGCACAGATACTGAGAGATTTAGTTATCTTCTGGCTCTAAACTCACGAAGTTATTTTTTCACCACTACTGTCACCAGGCATTGAACTCGCAACTCTTTGGGTCAAGTCACTGGATCTAAACAACGCTTTGATCCATTTGGCCATGTGTCATCGAGGACTAATACGTCCGGAAGTGGCATGGCTCATGGAACGAGAACAGTATATCCCAGTAATGGAAATAAAGGATTTCGTTCGAAATTTTAATCACCTGAAGAAGGCCGGAGTGTATAATGGCCGAAACGTCGTGAGTATAGCAATAAAAATAAAGACAACAGTCTTAACTATCTAAATAGTACCTCATCTCAGAAGTATACAGATTTCTTTTCTTTTTTATTCAAACTGAAGAAGCAAAGGAGGTTTCTGCGACGAAACGCGTGTTTGATAAAAATTAAGCTTCATTTTGTCTTCACAAATGCCTGTGTGTATGTATTAATATTTGATTTTACCTGACGGCCAATTCATAAATATTATAGGCCAATAATTTATATTGACTATCGATCAAGATTTTTTGGCCACAATCACTTTTGAATGGAGGTATATTATTGTTTTTATTTCGCTGTAATAGTGATTCTGTTTCTTTGTGTCGTCGGAACAAAGAATAAGCAGGATTTTTTTTTTCCTTTTGTTCGCTCGATTTTGGCACTGCGAACCGTCGGTAGAGGTGGGAGCGGCCTGACTCAGCATCGGCTTTAATTTCGTGGTTCATTTGATCTCTTGGAAGAGATCACCGATCAAGGCTCAAATGCTTGGTTGACGCTCAAAACGATACGTTCACCCACTTCCGTCATTTAAAATCAAAGTACATTCCATTTCTACGGTGGTTAATTCAAAAACCATTTGCTATTTTACTGGATATTTTTTTCCTTTCTTGACAACTTTTCTTCATCCACATTACTTGAATGACGCTTAAATCATCGACTTTCTTTATGTGCCGTGTCCTTTCAGGACGTAGACGATCTCTACAATTTCCTGTCCTTCATATCTCTTAATAAATTTTGACGTTTTCTTATTTCTAAACCCCGTTCTACCATCCACTAAGCTCACTAATTATGTTATACGTTGTTTTCCTGTCTCACTTGCCATCAATCTGTTCTGTGAGTATCAGATTTTCTAAACCGTCTTTCTTCATGCGCATTAGAAATTTTAAGTCTTTTTCTGATTTTAACATTCTTTTTTTTTTTTTTTGTTTCCATTTTTTTCAAAATTTCGTTTCTCACATTTCTTCCAGGGTAACTGCTAGTTTGCGTATTACATTGCATAATATATTTTTATTTTAAATTTTACTTTCCAACGCTGCAATAAGTGTCCTCAAACTGATCAGTATTTTAAGCATCAATTTTCATAACCCATCTACAAAAAACTTCCTGTGTATTAATTCGTGAATTTTTTTCACATCAAGTATTTGTAACGCCTCTTTATCTATATAGCTGTAGTTTGTTGCTGCTGCTGTTGTTGTTCGTAATGAATGCGAAGCGCAACAGCTTTCATGTTACCGTGGTTATATTTATGTAAAATTTCAGCTACTATATCATAAGCATTAACATCTTTAAGCCAATATTATTTCTGCTTTTGAATTGAGATGCACTAAAGGTAAGTCTGACGTTGGTATTATTTCTTCAAATGCCTTCTGACACTTATCAGTCTAGTTCCACTGAACGCTTTTTTAAGCAAATTTTTCAGTAGAGCTCTCTAATCCTGCATGTTAGGTACATAAATCTGAGAATATTTTGCTAGTCCCAGAAATGCTTGGAACCGAAAGAATGTTGTTGTCCGAGGCATATTCTTAATCGCATTTGCCATCGACGGATCTAGTTGACGACTATTTTTGTTCATTTGTCCTTGGTACTTGATTTTAATCAAAAACAATTTGCACTTGTCTTTACTGAGTTTGAACTCGTATTCTCGTATTTTTTAAAATGTTTTTATCTGTCCGATATGTTGTTTTTTTTGTTTTTTAGATATACATAATGTATAATTCAGATAAGCAATTACGAAATCGCAATCTGCAGGCATAGCTTGTTGAAATATAGCTGGAGCTACTTTAATACTAAAACGAAATCAGTTGAACGTGTACAAAATATTGCGCGTGTTTATAGTTAATTCTGAACATTCTGCTTCAACCTGTATTTGTAAATACACTTCATAAATATCCAGCTTCGAAAATATTTTCCAACGTTTAACTTCGCAAAATTTTTTCTACATTTTGTAATGGATAGTTATGTTGTTCTGAACACTTGTTTAATCCTGTCGAAAAATCAGCACGAACCTGACTTTTACTTTATTTTCTTCACATACATTGCTAGTGCTTCCTATTTTTATTGATTAATCTACACAATTACACCGTTTTTTTTCGAATCAAATTCTTCGTTGATTTGATTCAATGCTGCGAAAGGTATACTCCGTTTTCGTCTAGATATTGGCGTCGAAACGCTTACACGATAAATTTCACTTGAAATTCGACAACATCAACTCAGTTCATTCAAAACAGTTGACTTTGAGTTTTGTTTAACGGCGTATCAAACTGTGGGTTATTTAATGCCCAAAAGGGTGGGGTTTTAAGGTTTTTTTTTTTAATGTTCGGTTACATTGAGAAAGTTGATTTAGTCAGATTTTGATGAATTTTCTTTTTATATTTTAGAAAACTGAAGATGCCTTCTAGTTTTGTATTCAAAAATGAATTGCTGGTAATAGTTTTGTTCCTTCAAAAATGTGTATTTTTCTCTAAAAGTCTATTTTTGTGCATGTATTTCTCTAAAATTCTATTTTTATACTTTCATATCGTTTTGACCAAAGTTTTGGGGTTAACTATTTACCCATAGCTAGGACCCTGTTTTTTTGTTTTTGTTTGTGTTTTTTTTGGTTTTGGTTGTTTTTTTTTTGTTTTGTTTTGTTTTTGGTGGTTGTTGTTTTTGTTTTTTTGTTTTTGGTGGTTGTTTTTTTTTTGGTTTTGGTTGTTGTTGTTTTTTTTTGGTTTTGGTTGTTGTTGTTTTTTTTTTTTGGTTTTGGTTGTTGTTGTTTTTTTGGTTTGGTTGTTGTTGTTTTTGTTTTGGTTGTTGTTGTTTTTTTTGGTTTTGGTTGTTGTTGTTTTTTTTTGGTTTTGGTTGTTGTTGTTTTTTTTTGGTTTTGGTTGTTTTTTTTTTGGTTTTGGTTGTTTTTTTGGTTTTTTTTTTGGTTTTGGTTGTTTTTTTTGGTTTTTTTTTGGTTTTGGTTGTTGTTTTTTTTTGGTTTTGGTTGTTGTTGTTTTTTTTTTTGGTTGTTGTTGTTTTTTTTTTGGTTTTGGTTGTTGTTGTTTTTTTTTGGTTTTGGTTGTTGTTGTTTTTTTAGTTTTGGTGGTTGTTGTGTTTTTTTTAGTTTTGGTGGTTGTTGTGGTTTTTTTTGTTTTGGTTGTTGTTGTTTTTTTTGTTTTGGTTTTTTTTTTTTTGGTTTTGGTTGTTTTTTGGTTGGTTTTTTTTTTTTGGTTTTGGTTGTTTTTTGGTTGGTTTTTTTTTTTGGTTTTGGTTGTTTTTTGGTTGTTGTTTTTTTTTTGTTTTTGGTTGTGGGTTTTTTTGTTTTTGCTTTTGGTTGTGGGGTTTTTTTTGTTTTTGTTTTTGGTTGTGGGTTTTTTTTTTGTTTTTGTTTTTTTTTTGGTTATATATATTATAACCCAGTATTAGTTTTGATTCCTCGTCATCACTGTTATAATTCGTTTCTAGCGGTTATAAGTCTTGCTTAGGTTACTCGCCGTGACTTCTGTTTTAATAACTTTACCTGGAATCCACCGGGCTGTTTTGCCTCACTTTGAGCCCTTTATTTAAAGCCCTCGTTCTAGTTTATTTGTTACTCTATAATATATATATATATATAAAGTGTGAGAAACCGTGAACGTTTCGTTTAAAGTGTAGTTTTATTGTTATTATTTATATTACTTGCATTTTGTATGATGCATTAAGTGTCCATAATGGTATTTGTGAATCTACACGTGTTTCGAGTCTAAAGTTGACTCTCTTCAGGCGAAAAACTTGTGACTTCACATGTTGAGATCCGTTTGCGTTTCTGATGGCCAAGGTATCGTGTATAAATAGATAAGTCAAGTGGTGACCAACCAGGTCAGAGAATTTATGGGTTACGTTTTTGTTATTTTCTTTTTTCTTTTTTTTTTTCACACTCACAAGTTTCTTCTGGGGCCTTCCTTGTCTGTAAAGATTATTTTTCTTTTTTCCTTTTCACTGACTTGCGAAATTTGATTCCGTCTTTATACCTTAAAATTGTTTTCATCGATCTTTACTCTACGCGTCATCTAGATCTTTTTATTTCTTTGAAGATACTATGTGAATTCTGTGTGTGTGTGTGTGTGTCTTAGATTTTCCATATTGTTGAAGGAAGGCTTGTATTTTTTTTTTTATAAATATTTCTTCCGGCATCATGAGTGCCATAATCTGCATTTTGGTAGATGGGCATTACTCTGAATTTACCTCCACTGCATTCGTATAAATGTTAGGAGACATACAATCTCCTGTTATTGGCTAGTTTCTCTCGTTGAAACAACCGTTTTTCTGTTTTTAATATATATATGAGATAATAACTATACTCGTGTCGAAAAACCTTCCAAGGATCTACTAAGAAGGAAAACAATGGTTTTTAAAAAAAAGAAAGAGTTAAGTACAAAAACATCAGTCAAGAGTTCGGACCTAGTCAGCGCGTAGCCCCCCCCTCCTCAAAACCCCGACACTAGTAATCAACTAACAAAAAAGCGCTCTATACTTAGGTAGAGTGAAACCTATGTAGGTCTGTCTGGCTCACTAAGTATATTTTATTTATATATACCAACTGTAATTAACACCAAGTGGTGATAGATTTTTTAACGCAATTTTTATGTTTAAAGCTTGCGTTCAATCCTGAAACAGACTGTCGCCACTCACTGTTGACACGTGGTCACTCTTATATTTACAAATTTTCTATGATATAAGAACAGGTTTTCTCGTTGAAACAGCATGCCTCAAAACTAAAAAAAAATTATCATGTATATTAGTGTGCGCACGTATGGTTGAAGTCCACAGACTTTTCTGTCCCGTCATAATTTTTTTAATGAGGAGGAAGTTCCACTCAGACTTTCCCATTTCGAGTTGTTTGTGAAACATTTACAACCTCGACAGTCTTAACATCTTCACGTCGAGATTCAGCTGTTATTTATCCGACAGATTCTCAGAGTATACACTTACTTCTCTTACGCTCTTACATCATTCAGAAACTCTCTATCTTGAGGGGCTCTTTGATTATGTATTCGATGAAAATCTATTAAAACAAAAATCTTCACACAATATTTCATACCATTATTATTAAATATATCGAATTATTTCTCCTGGGTTGAAACTACTTCAAGGTTATTTTCAACTAAAATTTGATATATTTTGAAATACAGTTGATTTTTTTAATTTAAGATGTATAGAAGAATGTCATAAAAGAATTAATTTTGATTGTTTCAATTTGCTTGACGGCATATCTATTTATAAATTATTTAATGACGAAATTCTAATATTTTTATTTACATTCTTCGGACTGATGTTCAACTAAAGTTTTTATTCATGCATAAAAGAACGATTCCACTTTTGATTCTAAGTATTGTTTTAGAAAAGTCTCAGTGTCTTCAGATTTGGGAAACTACATTCAGCATGAAGATAACAGGTCTGGAGAATATGCATTCGGAACACGAGCTTCGAAAATACGCACATTCTGTAGCGCAGGAGGATGTCGTCAGTGATGTACTTTACTCAGGTCACTGGGCAGTTTCGGGTCTTGCAACATCATACTACCCTCACTGAGTTGACCCCGTCAGAGCTGATCAGACTCCGACGCACCCTCCTTCTGTTCTATGCTATACGACACCGATTTATTTTCTAAGCCGACTTGTGTTTAATACTGGCAGGAAATACATAGGAAGAGTCCATAGCGTTTGGGTAAGTTGGTTTTTTCAAGCAGTCGGAAAAAAAATTGCATTTAATATAATTAAATACGAACTTCGTTCTCATTTCAGTTCAGAATCGTTCTAATTTGCAACATCTTGACGAATGTCTTTCAATTACAATACGTATTTCAAACGAGACAGATCTATGGCGCATAGAAACAGACCTGGGTGCATCAATTCATTTTTTTCTTTTAAAATGTTTTTAATTCTACCAAAAAAAAAAAAAGAATTAATCCCTTGTAGTTTAGTTTAAGGCACTTTGGGATAGTCGTCTTTATTCTGGGTTTCAGTTTTCAGCACTTGTTCGAAGATAACTTTTTTTTATGACGGCATACCAACTCCTTATGGGTCATTTAATGTCGATATTTAGCTTTCTTTTGGAGCTTTCAAGTAATAAAAAATGTTATTCTGCCTTCATAACTGAATACATGGCAACTCATACTCAGCTTTCGTGTATATACATGTTTGTGTGGACGTAATTACGAGAAGAAATGATATGTACACTACCGGCCATAATTATTAGGCTACCCCACTTAAAACAAAATGATGTATTTCATACTATTTGTTTAGTATTCACTACCAAGTGAATAATTGTAAATGAAAATAGAATGTTTCTTTTGTTAATACTGCACAATAACCTGTGCATCAAATGAATTTATAAATATTTAATAATTACCTATATTATAGTTTCATCAATGAAAGAATTTAGGATGACTCGGACGAGTTCATCTTTGCATCCTTGCCTTGTATAATTTTGCTAAGTAATAAAAAAACATTCTATTTTCATTTAGAATTATCCACTTAAAAATAGTATGAAATACATCATTTCTTTTAAAAAACTGGGGTGGCCTAATAATTATGGCCGGTAGTGTATATCAACCAAGATAAGAACAATAGTTTGAAATAATACCAAGATATTGACAATTACTCATCTCAGAAGTGAAATACTAAATCATAAAAGTGGTACGAACCAACCATCATCTTCAGTTGTGAAAACCATCTAACACTGAATATAAAAGGCTCTAGAATTTTGCAAAGTAATAACATGGTTGTGCGTTGTGGCGCAGTGGATATCGGCTCGGAACGAGAAGCCGGGGATCCGAGTTCGAATTCCAGTTGAATCCATTGTATTCACTTACACGCAAATACCCTTGGGAAAGGTATTAATACGTCTATTCCTTCCAGTTATGGGTTAAATAGCAGGACAGATTGGGTTCTGTAGTCTTGGTTGGCAACCAGTCTACTGCAGAAAGCAATGGCAACCTACTGCGGGATAATCTTCTGCCCAGTCAGTCATGTCTTTCTCGAGACATGATCGCCCAAGCGTGTATCACGTATGGCACTTAACTGACTGAATAATAACAAAAGATCCATTTTATTTTCATTATAATTATCCACTTAACAATGAATACTAAGAAAATAGTATGAAATAAATCATTTCTTTTAAAAAAAAAAAAAACTGGGGTGACCTAATTATGGCCGGTAGTGTTTGTTTTATGTTAGAAAACTATAACTTATATTTTGAAATGCAGTTTGATTTCTTTTTTAAAAAATTAAATATATGGACTAATGTCATAAAAGACTTAATGTTGGTTTGTTTTGGTTAGACGGCATATTTACCACCTGTGGATTTTTTAATGGCGAAATCCTAATATTTTTTATTATTTACTTTATTCGGACTGATCTCATCTTTATTGCCTTATTCGCAACGTTTCTGACGTTGTACACTCCGAACTTCTTTCAGATGCTTGGAATTTGGAAACGAACCCTTTCCAAGCATTTGGAGAAAGCCGAAGCGTACAATGGCCGAAACGTCGTGAATATGGCAATAAATATGAGGACAACAGTACAATGTAAATACTACTTCATCTCTAAAGTATAGACAGATCTTAATACAGTGGAACCTGCCGTAGGCCATCCTCTTCGTCAGCGATCCCCTGTTGTTAACAACCGTCTTTCTATGCACGGACAATTTTCTAATGTTAATTGACTCTTAGTGAGCGATCACCTCCAGAACGCGACCAGCGACAAACATCAACGAGTGAAAATCACTGATCAAGTGACCGCTTTAAAAAAAATAGTCAATTTTGGTCGTACACTGCAAACTCCTAAATTAGGAGAAACTAAATGAGTAATCTATTTTATTTTGATTTGATCTAAGCCAGGAACACTTCCTCTTTGTTTTATTATTCTAGTGTTGTATCAACTTGTTATTTCTTGTTAAAATGTACATTGCTTCAGTTCACCTCACGGTCAAACATCGGCTGTTTTGTACAACGTGTATTGCAGTTGAGATGTTTAAGGAATTTATCGCAGTCTGTACTGACTTGGATAAATTCAGGGATTGGGAAATTTCTCAAATGTCTTTTCAAATGTCTATCTCTTTCGTTCCTTCATTTTTTTGTGTATCTATCTACTCTATTTCTGTCTGGGTATATCTGTCACTATCTCTCTGTTTCTCTACCCCCATCACGATTGTTGTATAACTTTTCTTAAGTCCACTTAATAAATATTTTTTGTGAATAAATATTTTGCTCTCTTGTTGACCGTTGTAAATACGTTTTTTAAATTTTTAAATGAATTATGCTGAATAAATTTCTTTAATGTTAGGCCATTTTCTTATGTTCTCATTTATTTATTACCAGATTACATATTAAATTCTAATATGTACATTCTAATGAGTGGAAAATACGTTTTTGGCATAAATAGGTCATGACTATGAGCCTTTAGTGAGCGACTACCTGTCATATGCGACCCGTTTTGATGGCAGAAGTGGTAGTCGCATACGACAGGTTCCACTGTATTTTGTAGGTGATTCTATGCTTTCGACTACAGATACTTTGTACATATCTTTTACTCTGAAAGTATAGTTGTTGTTTTTTTGTTTTTGTTTTTTTTTTTTTCAAATATTTTGTAGATCATAAAATCTGTTGTTCGTAATTTTAGTATAAAAATATATTTTATATTTTTAGTGTTTCATTGACTGTCCTTTTTCTATAAAAATCTCATCGTTGGCCATTTAATTATAAAAATGTATTGTTGATTTTTTTTTTTGTTTGGGAGTGTTGTGTTGCTTCGTTCTGGTATAATTAGAAGATAACACAAACTTGAATTAATGATGTTTATTTTTTGTATAAAACTTTAGGTTTTTACATCAAGTTACAACCTTTAAATTTTGTGTGGATGCAGGAGCAGACTAGCTAAATTCTCTTCACTGTAGGATGCTAGTAGTAAACGAACCTATCCCTTGTGGACTCTAGTGATCAACTCTCTAGCGTCTTTCCCTTTTTAAATCTCATACACAAAACTACTGTCCTTAACTCCTACTTCTTACTCCTACTCCTACCAAAAGAAACGGTTCTTTATTTTGCTGTCCAATTTTGAATTCTTGGCGTCAGTGTGTCTAACTTTTTTCTATTTTTAGAACACTCACCATTTTATAAACCATAACAGGAGTTTACCGTTTGCTCCTAACTGGGGACCAACCATAACGGTTGCTACCAACCTGGGTGAGGTAAACCTCGAAACAACAGAAATTAAGAAGTGGTTCCCCGTTCCTCGAAACCTGCAATCTTCCGATCATAGTTCTTACTGCAGAATGTATTTTATCGTCATACCCAGGACTATTCTGCCTCGAACAAGAACCGAAATACCGTTAGGTAAACGACATACTGCCCAAACCACATATTGGCCAAAGCAATAAAGATCTGAACAAAGATCAAAGACGGAGATTTCCCTATAAGTGTAATAAAGATCTTTTGCATGGAACTAATATATTTATTTCCTCCGGTACATGAATATTTATTTTCTTCAGATTACCTAAGCTTAGCTTGACTTGATACAGCTCAAAATAATGGCTAACCCTGAGAATCGAATTTGCTATACCAGCGGATGGTTTAATTAACTTACTTGCTACCAATTATTTTGTGTGCCGTGTTCGTTTAGGATAATAGTGAACGTGTCTCTCCACGATTTTCATCCTCTTCTTGCTCGTTAACTTATGACTCTCCCTCTTGTCTTCAGCTCCATCTAGTCATTCAAATCTATTACCGTTCCTGTAAGTTTCTAACCCCTCACTGCATTCTGAGCATGACTGGGTATGAATTATATCCGGCAGCAGGACTTTTGATCAGGAGGTTCTGAGGAGTTTGTAACCATCTTTTCATTGCTGTTACTAGCCCAGCATTTCTCTGGTGTAATGAAAGCCTTAAAACTAATCCATGGTCCTGGAGCTCAGACTCAGCCTAAATAATATTTGTGTGAAGTTTGGTGAGAATCGGATATAAATTGTGGATTTGTATAAAGGGCATATAGGCAGATAAACAGACACACACACACAAACATCTTGCCTTTCATATATATATATATATATATATATATATATCGATCTTCTGCACTATTGTAAGAACTGAAACCTTGAAACTTCTGAATATCGTTTCTTATGTCTTTGTCTATGAGTGTATCAAATTTGATTAAAATCGGACCACTCCTTCTATAACCAGATTTTTTCGACTATCGATTTTCGATATTTATTGGGGGGGACCTCAACACAAAACCTAGCTAAGAACACTCGCAGACGCTTATAGTACAACTGTGTACATTTTTAAGAAAATCGGTTGAGCCGTTTCGGAGTCTATAGGTAACGGACACACACATAAAAGTTCCATTTATAAATAAGTTTAGATTAGATTCCTAGGTCCATTCTGAACCGGGATGGTAGTACCTGTTATGTTTTCAGCTATTAGAAAATAGGGGTAAAAAAAATAGGGGCCAAAAACTATGTAAGTATAAAAATATTTTTTTAGTATATATTCCATCTTCTTCTATGTGCCCTGTCCCTTCAGGACGTAGGCGATCATGGCTTTCCACGTTTCCTTATCCCTTGTGGCTCTGAGCACGCCTTCTCCTGTACACCATGCAATCCTCGTTCTGTCATCCACCTGATTAGGTCCTTCAAATATGTTATCCGTTGCTTTCCCCTGTCTCTTTTCTCCCTCTATCTGGCCTGTTAGTATCAGGTTCTCCAGGCCCTTCTTCCTCATTGCGTGTCCTAGAAACTTCAGCTGTCTCTTCCTGATGCTCAGTATTAATTTCCTTTTTGTTTCTATCATTTCCAAGACCTCATTATTGCTCACATGCTCGATTCTGTACAGTTTTAGAAAATAAATATTACCAGCAATATATTTGTCTCTCAACAAAAACTTGGTCCTGGGTATGACCATAAACTGCATCCGACAGCAAGACCTCTGATTGAGAGGTCGTGAGAAGCATGGAAACAGCTCTTAGTTGCTGTTAGTCCCAGGGTGATAGCATCTGTTAGGGTCCCAGCTATGGGTAAATAGTTAATCTTCCAAACTGGGGTAAAACACTATGAAAGTGTAAAAATAGACTTTTATAGAAAAATATACATTTTTTAATGAAAAATATTATTGTAACATTTTTAAGGAGAAAAATTATTACCAGCAATACATTTTTGAATAGAAAACGAGAAGACATTTTCTAAAAAAAAAATTAATCACAATCTGACTAAATCAACCTTCTTACTATAACCGAACATTTAAAAACATACCTTAAAACCCTACTATTTTAGCATTAAATAATCCACAGAGGTTGATATGCCATTAAACAAGATATGCCATTAAACAAGTCTCAAGCTCTAAAACTCAAACTCAACAAAGATTCTGTATACAAAAATACGTCAATGAAACCTGATTTACAGATTTCTAACAAAGAATGCATGTCTATTTATATGAACCCATCCTAAAAATCTTGTCGGCACTAAATAACTATTTGATTTTGATATGCCTTCAAACAAAATAAAACAAACATGACTCTTTCCTGTTATCCTTCACCTTTACAAGAGCCGGATCCGTTTGAACTAAATATCCTTTTTGTGCTTTGGCACAATGTGAGATAAAAATTCAGTCACAACAAGTAATAAAACCGTTGTAATATTCCATCGACAATCCTATCTTTGGTGGCACATGTCTATATCTTTTCCCTGGAGTTATGGTTTATGGTCAAACAGGCAGACTAGGAACTGTATGCCTTGATGGTCACTTAAGAAGCTAATTCTGAAAAGTGTGAAATCAACTCTATCACGGCTATGATTAAAATACTTTAGGTGGTACAACCTAATTACGAAAAGCACCCTAACTTCCTCACAGAATCTCCACGCTAGTCCGCAAGCCAAATGGCAACTATTTTATGTGTATGGGTGCCTGGCCGAGTTTTCCGATCCGTGTTCGAATTTCACAAGAATAGATTTGTCAGAAATGTTACTTCTTAAACTTATCTGTGTGGGCAGGCAATCACACGGTACTGAGATTTTTGGAAAAGACAAGAAATCAACACACTACGGGTCGAGCCAATGCCTGTGAGGAAAACTGGTTAGACAATATCCGTCGAATTTTGTACGAGCTCCAAATCAAAAGTCCATTCTCGGTCCTACGCTTTGCAGATGACACCACCATTTACTCCAGTCTCAATCGAAATCTACCAAGGCTGACAAAGTAAACGTGGTTGCTTCCCTTCAAAAAGAATTTCCAATCTGTAATTGAATGGAGGAAGAAATAGATTATAAAAGTTAATGCCTCCAAAGCGAAGCTGCTCTCTTTTAACCACCATCTGATGGATGACGCTACCCATCAGAATGGATGACGCTAGTCTCCTAGAGAGCAACACACTTCGCCTCCTTGGCCTTACTCTCTTAAATAATATCAAAGGACTAGATCAAATCCATAGCTGCAAGGCAAGTTAGATTATACTGTCGAGTCAGGAAATCTTTCTCGTCAGAACTTATTCGGTACATTTATAAATCTACCATTCGTCCGTGCATTAAATACTGTTGCCATATCTGGTCGGGTGCTCTTGCTATTCATCTTGAGGTTCTCGACAAGATCCAGAGGCGGAGCTGCAATAGCATCGATTCTGACTTTGGCAATACGCCTTCAGTCGCATTTTTTCTTTTTTTTTTTTTAATCATTACCCCAAGCAAGGCGGTAATGCCACTGAAGCGCAGAGGGCTACGTAAGAGTGAAAAGATTGGAAAAGAGAAAACCGGGAACCACATCCTAAACAGGGAACAAGGGATGAGCCTCTTCACCTGTTCAATAGACGTGGGTGGAGCGTGAACCAGGCAATAATTTAGTCTGTCTACTGCAAAAAAAATTAAAAAAAAATAAAAGCGTGAAAAGATTGGAAAAGCGAAAGCCGGAAACCACATCCTAAACAGGGAACAAGGGATGAGCCGCTTCACCTGTTCAATAGTAAGCAGTTAAGATATCGATTTTTAAACTCTTAGCAGTCTCTTCAATCAAAATCTTTGACTTATTCTACATAATGGTAAGCAGAGTGTCTTCTTACTGACGTGATGCGCCTTCCCTCTCTCTTTTTTTACAAGTATTTTTATTTCAAGTGCTCTGTCGAGCTTCTTTTTTTTTTTTCCTGGTTCCCTGGAAATAATAATCAAACAAATTAAATATGTCGGTTGTTAATTCATATCGTCAATCTTCGGAACTTTCCGTTTATATATATATATATATATATATATATAGTCATTCGCAGATAGTTACATTTGGACATAATTTCGGTTCTTTTATTTAGTAATTTATTTTTTCCCTGGGAACAACATAATAGCCAATAACACACTGGAGGGAAAATTGGCTATTATGTTGTTCCCAGACAGACTCAGTTTGAAACCTAGGTCTCGGAAATAACTCATTTCCAAATGATAAATATTCAAAACTTCTACAATATAATTGTATTGAACACATTTTAATACAAATGTATACTGGTCTAATTTAATTATGCCCAAAAGCTAACGAAGTAACTAATATATATATATATATATATATATATATATATTCATCCGCACACAGATCTGTTTCGCTGTATCACAGCTCATCAGTTCGTTTAGACATCCCGTTGCTTCTAGCCATGGATCCGACTAAATTGACATTAGTGGGCGATTCTACCTCTGAGTTATGGGCGCTCAGTGAAAGAAGGCGTACTTTAGCGTGTTATATACAATGTAAACACACGGCAGTAGCTTAGAGTGCTCGAATTCATCGAGAGATATGGAAAGCTTGTAAAAACATTTACTTTGACCTGTTTGGTCAAAGACCCCACGTACTCAGGGAAAAGCATTTTATTTCCCGACAAAATCTACATTGGCGAGACAAAAGCTCATTCATATTAATTGAATGCATCATATATACTTTCTCATTATAGAATTTAAATATTAACTAATTTCAACTCTGCTTTTGATTGATTTATTAATTATGGCTTAAAAGCCTTATAAATAAGTAACCTGAGCAATATGGTTCTCATACGAAGCAAGCAATGAAGTACATTTGTGCGTGATTACATGGCTAGCTTGCTTTTTCTATACAGTAAATAGCTAATGTTTCGTGATGTTTTGAACGTTCAAATTCTTTTATATGCTACGTTCCTTCAAATACCGAGTGAATGGTGAGTTATTGTAACAATAGTAGTAACATAGCTATATCATCGCTATCATGACGCTGATGACCAACTACCACAATATTATCTAGTATTTGATTTATAATCGTCATTTATAAACTATCAACAACTGTTCTTCGTAGAACTAATTAGCTTTATCATCAGCACTATCAATAAGTCTTATTCTTCTTACTCATATTAGCATTATTATTAGTCTTCTTACTAATTTTTTTATTATAATCATATCTATATTCGGTCTTATGTATATTCAGTCTTATGTATATTCAGTTTTATGTATATTCAGTCTTATGTATATTCAGTCTTGTGTATTTTCAGTCTTATGTATTTTCAGTCTTATGTATTTTCAGTCTTATGTATATTCAGTCTTATGTATATTCAGTCTTATGTATATTCAGTCTTATGTATTTTCAGTCTTATGTATTTTCAGTCTTATGTATTTTCAGTCTTATGTATTTTCAGTCTTATGTATTTTCAGTCTTATGTATTTTCAGTCTTATCTATAATCGGTCTTATCTATAATCGGTCTTATCTATAATCGGTCTTATCTATAATCGGTCTTATCTATAATCGGTCTTATCTATAATCGGTCTTATCTATAATCGGTCTTATCTATAATCGGTCTTATCTATAATCGGTCTTATCTATAATCGGTCTTATCTATAATCGGTCTTATCTATAATCGGTCTTATCTATAATCGGTCTTATCTATAATCGGTCTTATCTAGAACCATTTTCTTCTATGTCTTATTTTTATTCGTCTAATTATTCTTAGTTCTTATTAGTTTATTAAATTTATTTAGCGTTTTTAATTTAGTCTCTTAATTCTTATAAGTCTTCTTTTCAAATTATTATAAAGTTCTTGTTATTATAAAGTCTTCATATTAGTCACCTTATAAGTTGTCTTATTATTAGTAACCTTATTTTTATTAGTTATTTTCTTATTAGTCTTATTATTTTCGTTGTTGTCTTATTATTCGAGAAATTACTATAACGTTATCGTTTTGTGCATTCTCTTGGGTTTCATTTTTCTCTTGCAATTATATGTCCCGCCATTCAACTTCTCACTGATCTGTCCATCCATCTTAGCAAACTACTCGATCAAACTGAATACAGTAAATGAATTAAGACCAATGACTACCCTAGCCATTAACATAACACCATTACCAGTAACATCTACCCTATCGCTTGCTCTCACCGTAATATCTTTATAGAGTTTTGTTTTTATTGTTCAACGATTAGTTTTTATGGACGTCTGCCGGTTATCCTTGGCGACCCCTCGGCCAAAACCCCCTCACCTCCAAGCGGAAAGAGAGGAAAAATGTTAATGAGAAATATAGGGTGTCTTTTTTCAACTCGACCTGAGAAGGTCTCTTAAGGTCATGTTTCAAGAGGATTTTTCCACAAAATATTAATCATTTTTCTTAGATGTTATTTTTTTTTTAGAAAAAAACTGGTTTCATTATTGCATGGTAATTTACGCCAGCTAATGTTCTCATTTCAAATTGTCATATATGTTTCGACCATCTATACTCCAGCCATCCTCAGGTTCTTCGTTTTGACTTTTAGAGAATTTTATTATTGTGTGTCAGTATCTGCTGCATGCAACTTGAACTGAAGCTACAGAATCAAAGATCTGTACCAAATAACAGAAACCACTTCACTTAAAGGCTTTCTGCAGAAGCAACAATTATAATGTAAATAACACCATAACTTGCTTCTATTAGAATTTTGGTAGTTGAAAAACGTAGCCTGTCTCGAGAAACCTAGGCAACAATCAATGCTTCAAGTGGTCATTCTGGGTAAACTTTCTCTGGGTGATAGAAGTCGGTGGTGGTAATAATTTAAAATATCCATTTATAACATGCAATCAAATATTTACCTAGAATCTTCGCTTCAGCCACTTCCTTTTTAGTCAGTCAGTTAAGTGCCATACGTGATACACGTTTTGGGCAATCATGTCTTTTTATGATCCATGACTGACGAGGCAGAAGATTTTCCAGGAGTAGGTTGACATTTCTTTTTGCGGTAGACTGGCTGCCAACTAAGAATTCTTTCCTGTTTTTTAACCTATAGATGGAGGGAGAAGAGATAGATTAATATCTTTTCTAAGAGTATTTGTGCGTAAGTGAATGCTACGAATTCAACTGGAATTTAAAGTCGGCACTCGGATCTCTCGTTCCGAGCCAAAATCCTCTTCGATAAATTGTTTATCACGGTAATTGTTTTGGTGAGCTTTTCTTGTTAGCATCTATCGACTCGGAACGTCAAATCGGGGAGCCGAGTTCAAATTCCAGTTGAATTCACTTGCATTCACTTACGCACAAATACCCTTGGGAAAGGTATTAATCTGCCTTGTCCCTCCAGTTATGGGTAAAATAACAGGATAGATTGGGTTCTATAGCATTGGCTGGCAACCAGTCTACCGCAGAAAACAATGTCAACCTACTGCGGGATAATCTTCTGCCCAGTCAGTCATGTCTCCTTCAAGACATGATCGCCCAAAGCGTGTATCACGTATGGCACTTAACTGACTGACGAGAATGGCAGATAGAATTTATAATTCCCTGTTGAAAATTCTACTTTCAATCAAAAGTAATATGCTACTTGTTTCTTCTCTTCAAGTTTTTGCTTGTATAATTTTTCCGGTTTCGTGATATGTGCCTTGTCCTTTGAGGACGTAGGCGATCATGGCCTTCCACGTCTACCTATCCCTGGTGGCTTTTAGTACACTTTCTCCGGTTACACCACGCAATTCCCGTTCTGTCATCCACCTAAATAGGTCCTCAGTTATCTCTTCCTGATGCTTAATAATAATATCCTTTTCGTTTCCATCCTTTAGGAAACCTCATCATTGCTCACATGCTCGATCCATGATATTCGCAGCATCCTTCTGTAGAACCACATTTCAGTTGAGTCAAGTTTTTCCTTAATCTTTGATGATATTGTCCAGCATTCACTGACATATTGAAGAACCGACATCACATAGCAATCCAGTACTCTCTTCTTTGTTTCTAGTGAAAGTTTCCTGTCTCTTAATATTTTACTCAGCTTCTGGAGCACGTCCTTCGCCATGTCAATTCACCTTTGGATCTCTGTGTCAACTTTTCGTCTTTTGTTAGAACATTTCCCAGGTATTTAAATTTTTGTACCTGCTTGATTTTCGTACCCACCACCTGTATTTTGCATTTTGGGCTGCTCTTTTTGCTGATGATCATGCATTCGGTTTTCTTGCAGTTTATTTGTATTTTTTTGTCACTCTCTTCAGCTACCTTCTGTAGGAGGTCTTGTAGTTGCCTTTCCGTGTCTGCAATTAATACTGTATCATCTGCGTACCTTATGTCATTTCAAATTGTAGCCTTCGATGACAAATCCTGGCAGAATATCTAGCGTCCTCAAAATAGTCTCGCTGTACAACTACGATTTTCATAAATTAAAACTCAATGTCAGTCGTCATCGTCTGTCTCCTTGAAACTGTTCTTTCAGTGTCCTCTCTGTTCCCCACTCAGTAACCATTTGTATCTAAGTGGCTTTGTGACATTTTTGGTGATGCAATGATTACAAAAGCAATAAAAATACTCTCCTCCTCTTTTTTCTTCTCCCCCTCTTTTTATCTTTTTCCTTCTCCCCCTCTTTTTATCTTTTCCTTCTCCCCCTCTTTTTCTCTTTTCCTTCTCCTCATCTTTTTCTCTTTTCCTTCTCCCCCTCTTTTTATCTTTTTCCTTCTCCCCCTCTTTTTATCTTTTTCCTTCTCCCCCTCTTTTTATCTTTTTCCTTCTCCCCCCTCTCTATATCTCCCCTAGTAACCACGCGCACAGTCGACGCCTTCTCGAGAAGTCTGACTGCCCTCTCATTCCATCTCATTACGTAGAGCTTGGTACCTTGCCTAAGTAAAACACCACGCATTGCATAGACAAGCCAGTTACTAATTACAATTTCCACACCTGCCCACCTGTACTTGCTTTGGGGGTGTCAAGTTGACCGACCGACTCATTACAGTCCCATCACTATTTAGTAGTAATAATGAACTTATCCACTGACCGCAACCTTAAATGCTCTGTTATTTACTTAGTTTGACAGAACTCCAGTAGATCACCCTACTTAGTAACAGTCAGTCAGACCATCACCAAGGCGCCTTAAGTTGAATCAGCTATTGCTGCTGCATTTGTGTGTGTTTCCCTTCAGGATGTAGGTGGTCATGGCCCTCCACATCTTTGTCCTATGTAGCTCTTAATAAGTTTTGTCTTTCTGTTATTTTTCCTAAACCCTGTTCTGCCACCCATTTGCTCAAGCTCATCCAGTATGTTACGCACTGATTTCCCCTTTCTTTCCATCAATCCGTCCTGTAAGTATCAGATTTTTCAAGCCCTCCTTCTTCGTTACGTGCCCCAAAAATTTCAACTGGCTCTTCCTAATGTTAATTTTCTTTATTTCCACTCACTCCAAAACCTCGTCGTTGCTCACATGTTCAGCCCATTGTTTTGTCAGCATCTTTCGGTACAACCGCATATGTTGCTTTAGGTCTCTTCATCTTTGAGGAGATTGACAAACATTCGCTGCCACACAGAAGAACAGATATAATGTAACAGTTCAGTACTCTTTCCGTTGTTTCCAACGAAATTCGTCTTCGGATTTTCTTTGAACCCAAACCGGTCCTTCGCGTCGACGCCTAAAATATTCTCGGCTGATCGATAGTCGATCACTTCGTTCCAAACTCGGCTTTGTCCAACGTTGTGTTTGATTGATCGCAAAGCCGGTTTGGGTTGAAAGTCTCCGAAACCTGCTGCATTAACGATAGGATGTAATATCTAAGCTGGTTGGTCTGGCACTAGGCTAAAGTCGGAGGTTCTAAGGCAGGCAGTCAAGTGACAACACTTTTCTCATTAATTCGCAGATCTCTTGATCTGTTAAACCTACTCTGCTGTACAGTTTGAAAACTCACCGACTCTTTCTTATAATGTAACTCGCATCAAGCGGGGGTGGTTTCGAAGCACTTTGGGTAAGCTTAGCATTTTCGAATGACCAATATGGGATCCTCTTTTTGGTTACCTGATCAACCACGTCGTCTTCTGTCCTGTGTGAGTGCCTCTTACTACTGCTTGAGGGGTGAGGAACATTTCTCCGATTTTCCCGAAATCAACCAGAGCCTTTTCTTTCATTTGTCATCTGATCTCTCTCATCTCTCCTGCGTGAGGGCCTCTTACCATTGCTCGAGGGGCGTGGTTCAGGCCAAACGGCCAAATTTTAATTATCGCTCCAAAGAATATTTCCTACCGAATCTTTGGTCTGTGGTTGCTTCACATCTGTGTTTTATCGCATCGGTCAAGAGGAAAACAAACATGTTTCTCTTTTAATTATCAGCGTTGCAAAATTCTGCAAATAAACAAAGAAAAATTTATTTCTGAGAATTTCATCTCTCTTTCTGACCAGAATGTTGCTGTCTCTAAGGGTCATAAAATCCCTCATGCCAGGGAAAATTTTGTTTCAAATCAAATTCTCGGACCTTTGGCGTTTTAGTAACGGTAGTCAAATTTTTAAATAACCGATAGACTCACTTTTTACGAAAATGGTTATTCCGATTTTTGCAACAAAAATCTTTATTCTAAACTGCAGCCAGCACTCAAGAGTAAAAAAAAAATTATTTTTCTTAGGTGGTCTACTTGGAATATGTCTTGCCTCGTTTCTAACGGTCATCTAGCGGTGAAAGAAGAAAGAAAAAAATTAATTATCTCTTCTCCCTTCTCTTCTTTCTTTCTCATCATCATAAAAAGTGTTACACTTGGTGTAGCACAGTTAGAACAATTTCCAGATCTTTAAACTTCTGTACGTGATGGATTTTAATATCCGCAATCTGTAATTTGTATTTGATGTAATGAATAAGTCTACGACTATTGGTCTACGATTATTGACTACGCCTACGTCTCGGGAAACTGCATACGACGAGTGCCGTCCATTACGTCTACGTACTAGATTGTTATACCCGGTTACATTTACCTAAACCACTTAACTACCTCAAATGATATCTATATATATATATATATATATATATATCGCTTTCCAGGACATATCAGTATCTTGGGCTCTTTCTTTCTGCTAATGACCTTACATTCTGACTTGTAGCATACGCTTACACCCTTGTGCAACTTAACTGAAACAACTGCTTTACTTTCTTTTCTTTCACCATAAGGCAGTTTTAGACACCCTGAAGTAGTAGGGTTCAATCGATATCTATTTTTCTCCAGATTATATCATTTAAAGTAATATTAATCTATTTCCGGGGTGTATGATGAAATTTGTTTGGCCCTAAGAATATTGCGTCACCCATGACTGCATCAGATTTTTATCACGCCCAGATAATGTTGTCTCGACCTTCGATTAGTTGTTCTACGGTCATTGTCTGCGATGGACGTTACTCTAAGGAAGCGTACGAAAATTGTCACGCCACATGAACTCACTGGCAAGCCTTACAAAAAGATCGGATATTGTTGGTGTCAGCCTTTCAAATGTCAGTCGTGTCATCAAGGTGAAGAAAGAAACTGGATCCATCAGCCCAAAAGGTAATGGAAAATGCGGTCGAAAGAGGAAAACAACGCCAAAAGACGACGTATACGTGGTCAGTGAAAATGAAAGATCCTAGGAAAACATTCGTTTTGTTTCAAATAATGTGCACAAGGGTGTAGTTCTTTCTTCCCGTTTTTCTTCGGTGTCTTCTGTTGGAAGTTTTGTAGTTTCTTTCTCGTATCTACTATCAGCACTGTGTCATCTTAAATTGTTAAGATTGTTGCCGTCAATGTTGAATCCTGGTAGGATTTCTAATTCTCTCAGAATTGTCTTACTGTAACGGTTGAATAAATCCGGAGAGACGATGCATCCTTGTCTTACAATCCGTTCTATTTTTTGCATATCTGCTGAACTCATTTTTTGTCTGTATGCTGGTGGTTGGCTGCCAGTATAGATTCTTAATCTACACTTATTTGGACGAATGAAAATTTGTTCTCGTACGATCACCGTAGTTAAGCAACGACGATTCCTCTCAGGTGGGTAAATGTTTGAGAATACCGGGTGCTGTAAGATTGGATGTCCGGGAAGTGTAATGAATAATGGCTCGGCATTGATAATCAGAAATTAATTACAAATTCATTTTGGTTTATATCCACTTATATTCACGCAAATACTCTTGGGAAAGATATGAATCCACCTCTTCTCTCCCAGCAATGGGTTAATTAGTAGGACGATTCTCTTAACCATTACCTTCAAAAATGAAATGAACTTGCTTCCAAAATATATAGATTGGCACCTACGTCTTTTGAACAGGTGAAGAGGCTCATCCCTTGTTTCCTGTTTAGGATGTGGTTCCCGGCTTTCTTCTTTTTTTTTTTTCCAATCATTCTACTCTTTAGTAGCCCCATGCGCATCAGTGGCGTCACGGCCTTGCTTGGGGTGATATGAATAAAAAAAAAACATTCGGCATTGAAGTTGATATGACGTCAAACATCAACTAACCAACCAAACAAGGATAATGTAATCGATCCTGACTAAACATATCGACATCAGTCACTTTCTCAGTGACATGACGTGGCTTCTGTATTTTCTGTAAATCTGACTGGCTTTTATCCTTTGTGTTCTGAATACATGGATTTCAGCATTCTACTAGATTGGCATTTAGGTCCCACCCTTTTAACGTTGAAATAAGTTAATGTAATCGCCACTTTCTACTCCAACAGTTTCCTTTCTTGCATTTCTCACCCGTGAAAATCTTTCCATTTACTTGAATCACTGATAACTACAATCGTCAAAAATTTAAACGAAACGTCAAACCCCATCTTCTGTCTTCTTGAATCTCCTTCATCTTGGGTTTTTCCTGGAACATCTTTATTCTCAGTTTTTCATTTTCATCCCAGTGTAATATAGCAATCTAGCCCCCACCCGAAGAAGGTTGATGCAATCGATGATATTTCCCGTCGATGAAGGGGTCAGCGAACGACAGGACAGGTGTTTGAGAAATACATCCTGTCGGCGTCTGGAGCGGATGTCGCAGGGTTATGAGTCGGGCTCGTTTGACCTTATTTCCGACAGCGGCGGAAATGACTACGGAAGTAAACAAAACAGGTGTCTCTTGGAATTACGTGGGCGTTGCGTAGGCGAGACAAAACCGGAAGGAAAAGTCCCGGTTCTAGAAGACTATAAAAAGACATCGACACACAGATTCGCCAGCAGAGAACGGCCAGTGGAAGCAGAGAGACACCACAGGCAAGACTTACACTCCAGTCGACTCATTCTATGTGCGCTCTCACTCTTCCATTCTCTGTTCCACACAGGCTCGTAGTCAGGAATAGAAATATAATCTTATATTTTTATATATGCGTGTTCTCGTTGTTTGTCGTCGTACAGTGATATATAACACCTGTAAACCCTTGCGTTTTAGTGGCATTCATGCCTTGTTTGGAGTGAAATAATTAAAAACGTTTTATAATCGTGTCACTCCAAGCAAGGCATTCCACTGCCACTATAGCGCAGGGGGTTACTTAGAGCGATTGGGTATGGGAAATGTCAGAAGGAGGGTGGTAGACGACTTAGGATGTACATAGGGAGAGAGTTGGAGAGAGTGAGTGTGAGTTAGTGTGTTAGGTGTCTATTGACCTTACATTTAAACTCCTTTAGGTTGTAGCCGTCGGGGAAGCAAGCATGCGGTAGAGAATTCCACAGGCGGGAAGTGCGAGGAAAGAAGCTGTTGGAGTAGAAATTGCGGTTACATTTCATCCGTTTCAACGTCAAAGGATGAGACCTAGTTGCTAATCTAGTATCTCGTGCAAATTCACACCTGGGGGCACTAGTGATTGAAGTTCGTCAGAGCAGAAGCCATGAAAGTATTTATAGAAGAGGCACAGGGAAGCCACGTCACGCCGGTGAGAGAGTGACTTCAGGCGGTCAGCCAAGTCGGTATCAATCACATTACAGATTCTTCGCTGTATTTTTTCAAGAACCCTGAGGATAATAGAAGGGGCACCCGACCAAATGTGGCAGCAGTACTCAATACACGGGCGGATGGTGGATTTATATAAGGGCAGAATAGATTCAGGCGGAAAGGAAAAGTATTTTGTGATACTGTTTGAAATAACGCTTTTGTATTTGATCTTCACCTTTTTTTATATCTTGTTTGCTTCTGTTTAATATTAACTCGTTTCTTTGGTTCGATGGAACGAAAATGGCCAAAAACACTGACAAGAGCAGATCGATACAAGAAAAGAATGACATTTCCGTTCTATCTCGTTCTTATCCAGACATGCCCTGTCGGCGGGGCTTCAGAATACGTCGACTGCACCTCTGCAGAGAGTAAAAGTCCCTCAATGGGGCCACCTGTTTGCCGTGGGTGACGATCCGTGTCGTCTGGGGACGGGATCCTGGTGATTGAGCAGGCAATGGCCCGGGTTCAAAGAGGTCATGGTCTTGCAACACATCACTTTGGCCCTTACCCGGGCTAGACGGTCGGTCGGAGAGGCCCGATCCAATGAATCGGATGGTCAGGTCAAGTCAAACGTCTACTTGTAAATGAACTTCCAAGAAATCAAAAATAAAACTAGAAATATGAAACAAACACTAATATGAAAGTGACTTCCCATCCCCCCAAAATTAAATTAAATTATAGAATATTTCAACTGAAAGAGTAGACACTGGAAGGCGCTGGCTGAAGGTCAATCATCATGTGAAGGACACGAGCCCAGAAATGGCTGCAAACCAAGCTATTTATTCACTAAAATTTTGGGTAGTGTAATGAACATCATGACAGATGCTTTGGGTGTCTCAGGTGAATGAGTATACTGTTCTGTGTAACCCTGACCTGTCAAGGTGATTTGGTTTCTAGAATGACAGGTCCCAATAACGGGCTCCGAGGCGAGTGGGGAGCACAGACAGCTAAAAAAAAAAAATACATGACAAATCAAAACGAAAAGCCCAAACGTGCCCTATCCGACGCAGATAGTGAAAAAGAAATCAATACGGAATTCCCTAGATTCTATGTGATGGAAGCCGTGGCGGAAAACCCCATGTCAAAACTATCCCCTTTTCTCATAGAAAAAATATTATCCAATACGATAAATCTAAAAACAGTTAAGAAAACAAGAGATGGATAGAAATCGAAACAAAAAAATCAAAGCGAGAAAATAGAAAAAAATGAAAACTTTTCACGACATCAACATCAAAGTTAATCCGCATAAAAAATTAAATCAATCAAAAAGGAGTAGCCAGAAGCAGAGAATTATCGCTCGCCACCCCAGAAGAAATCTCGAACTCAATGAGCAGTCAGGGAGTTATCGATCACAAAAGAATATTTATAAAGAAAAATAATGAAAAGATATCCACAAACACATATATACTCACTTTTAATACACCTCAAATCCCTCCAAAAATCAAAATAGGATACAATATAGGACCTGTAGAAATATACATTCCAGATCCCCTAAGATGCTTCAAATGTCATAAATTTGGGCATCATAAAGACATCTGTAGAGGACAATCCACATTGTCAAATGTGGCTCAAAAAAACAACGATGATGACGTATGCCAGGAAATTAAATGTATAAATCGCCAAGCGAACCACCCAGCTTTCTCCAAAACATGTGAACACTGGAAGAAAGAAAAGGAAATCCTAGGAATAAAATATAAAAGAAATATTCCTTTCCTTTCCCAGAGGTAAAAAGATAGTTGAAGGATATGTGAAAAATAAATCTTATGCAAGAGTAGTAGAAGGGATAAATACAAATATTACCCATTAGATAGACAAGTACAATGAACTCATAGGAAAACTAATACATTTAGAACCGAACGAATGGCCAAACTTAAAAAAAATCTTACACCTTCAAAAATTATAGAAAACAAAAACCAAAGAAGAAACCAACCAAAAATTAACTCCTTTCCAAACCCAAAATTCCCCTCATAAAAACAAATCCTGTGAAGAACAAAGTTCACAAAAACCAAATATCCAACTAGTAAAATATATTACTACATCTCCAAAGAAAACAGAATCAATTAAACAAAAATGGGAAATACCTATTAAAAATAAATTTGAACTTGTTGATGAAATGGAGATAGAAAGTTCAAATCAACAAAGAGAAGGAAAGAATTCGGAAATTAGTCGCCGATCACCGACAAAACAAGGGAAAAAAAAAACAAAATAAACACAAAACAGATAACAGGTCTCAATCAAACTCAAAAACCAGAAACTCAAACAATAAAACTACCACAAAAGATTCAGTAAAAGATAATCCAAGTACAGGAGAAAAAAACGAAACAATTAGGAAAAAATTTGGATGAATGCACTCAACCCACCACAAATAATTCTCACTTTACACCAACACCAAAAACAAGAATCCAAATGGAAAAAAAATATTTGAAACGTTATAGGAAATGAACATAGATAGCAAAAATCATAACACAAAATGATCTATAAAACTGTAATGACAAAGTCATACAACAGAACAGTAGAGACATAAAGATAACTTGAACAATAAAGAACAAAACTAATGTCTGTCCAGATTAAAGCCAAATCAAAACCAAATGACAAACAAAATCCTCCAGTGGAACATCAGGGGTGAAAAGGTTAATCCTCCAGGGGTGGAAAGGTTAATCTTGCTGAATTAAAACTCCTAATCGACTCATTCCACCCAGCAGTTATATGCCTCCAAGAAACATAAAAATCAAATGACACATTCCGCATTAAGCAACACAACATACGATTACATATACAAACAAGGGAATAAAACTTCTGATGGCTCATCAATTATAATCAACAACAATATCATTCAAAATGAAATCAAGCTGAGTACAACACTACAAACAGTTGCAGTAACCGTAACACTCAGAAAACCATTAACTATCTGCTCATTACACTCCCACCTAACAAGAATCTAAGTAAGACACAATTAAACGAACTGATTCAATAACTACCCAAACCCTTTATCTTAATGGGAGATTTTAATAGCCACAATGAAATATGGGGAAACAAAAAGAGACAAATAGAAGAGGAAAAATAATAAAGATTTTTTTCAATGAAAACCACTTATGCTTGTTCAACAATGGAGCATATACATATTCACACCCAGCTACTGGAACATACTCAGCAATTGCTTTAACAATATGCGAACCCAGTATCTACATGGATTATCATTGGAAAGTATATCACGATACCTGCGGAAGTGACCACTTTCCAATCATACTAGAAAGTCAAGAACTGGAAAAAGACATTAAAGTTCCTCGATGGAACCTTCAAAAGGCAAACTGGCAAAACTTCAAAAACACTTGTCAAATGAAATTGACATCAGAAGCTAATATAAGAAGAGAAAAGGATATCATATTTTACCAACACTCTAAAAACAATTGCAGAATAAAATATCCCCAAAAGTTCATCATCATCAAAATTTAATAACCCCTGGTTTAATAAAGAATGCAAAGAAGCTGTCAGAGCCAGACGAGCAGCTCTCAGAAAATTTAAAAACACCAACCAACTAAAGAAAACCTAGAAAATTATAAAAACGATAGAGCTAAAGCATGCAGAGCTATTAAAGAAGCCAAACGGATAACATGGCAAGCATTTGTCAATAAATTAAATTCAAATACCAAACTAAAAAAGTATGGGATATGATTAAAGAAATTTCAAGGAAAAACATCAAACAAGCTTATAAGCATATCATCCATAATAACATGAAAATCACAAGCCAAAAAGACATAACTGAAATTTTAGCTGAAAATTTTGCTAAAAATTTCTCTTTAACCAACCGAAAAAAAGAATTTCAAACCATCAAAAATCGCGAAGGAAAACAAAGAATCAACTTCAATTCAGGTAACTCTGAAAACCACAATAAAACCTTTACAATGTCTGAATTAGAAAAGTCACTTAAAAATGCACATAATTCAACTGTTGGACCAAATGAAATCTATTATACTTTACTAAAGGAATTGCCTAGAAAATCAAAAGAATACTTACTTGAAATATGTAACAGTATCTGGACAAATGAAAAATTTCCAAACGTATGGAGACAAGCTACAACAGTACCCACACCCAAACCTACAAAAGACCACAGACGCAACAAATTACCGTCCCATTGCACTCACGAGCTGTATATACAAGACCCTTGAGAGAATGATTAATAAAAGATTAATCTGGTATTTAGAAACCAATAACCTAATTACCAAACACCAAGCAGGTGTTTAAGAAAATAGGAGCCTCATCGACCACATTATAAAGCTGGAAACTTAAATACGAGAAGCTTTTATCTAAAAAGAACATGTTGTAACCGTATTTTTTTTTATTTAGAAAAAGCTTACGATACAACATAGAAATTCAGAATACTAAAAGATTTAAAAGAACCATGTCTAAAAGGAAGGATGCCAATATTCATTAAAAATTATATGAGCAACAGGAGTTTTCAAGTAAAATTCGGAAATGTCTTTTCAAGCTTCAAAAAACAAGAAATGGGAATCCCACAAGGAGGCATATTATCAGTTACACGGTTTAATATAAAAATTAATAATATAGCCAAAAATATTAATACAGGAACGGAATGTGCCATGTATGTCGATGATCTCATGATAAGTTGCAAGGCCAAATATATGAACATTATTGAACAACACCTGCAAATATGCCAAAACAAAATAAACGACAGAGCCGCGATAAACGGCTTCAACTTCTCACAAACAAAAACAAGATGTATACACTTTTGTCAAAAAAGGAAAATGCACCACGACCCTGAACTAAAATTTGGCAATAACAAACAGTAACAGACCAATACAAATATCTTGGAGTCATATTTGATAAAAAAAAAACTCACCTTCATACCCCATATAAAATATTTAAGAAAAAATGTAATCAAAGAATGTAACTATTGAGAACCATAGCTCATACAAATTGGGGAGCTGATCGCAAAACCCTTTTAGAGATCTACCAATCACTCATAAGATCTAAACTTGACTACGGTTGTTTCATCTACGGTGAAGCTGGAAAGTCCTACATCAAGGAACTTGACACAATACATCATCAAGGACTCAGACTAGCACTGGGAGCTTTTACCACCACGCCCATAGAAAGCCTATATGCAGAGACAAACGAACCATCACTGACAATGAGACGGGAAGAACTTGCTCTCCAATATTACACAAAATTAGCATCCCAAACCTCAAACCTTACATATCAGTGTGTGTTTCATCCCAAACACAAAAATTTATTCAGTAAAAAGAAAAGACATTTGGACTACGTATGGAACAAATAAAAGATAAAGCCAAAGTAGACATTGCTTCAATACATAAAGCTATCAGACTAAACCACCCACCTTGGCTGTCCTTAATTTCAGAAAACCCACACTGGCAAATAAATCTACCTATAATATTACTAAATTTCTCCATACACCCCAAAACCAGCACAATCAAATCTACTTAAATGGAAGAAGTATATGACATCGTCCAAGAGTACCCAAACTATGAACATATCTATACCGATGGCTCTAAAATCAACGAAAAGGTTGGATGTTTAGCTATACAAAAAAAAAAAAAACTATCTCAAAACGCCTACCTGATACATCTTCAATCTTTAGCACTGAAGCCACAGCAATACACCTGGTCCTAAATATCATAACAACCAACAAAGCAAATAAATCAGTATTAACATCACTGCAAAGAAAGAATACAAACAATCCATTAATAACTAATCTATTAAACAGAATCAACAACATCAGCCAAAAAAAACACATCATCTTATGTTGGATTCCCAGTCATATTGGCATCCATGGAAACACAAAAGCCGACACTGCAGCAAAAAAATCACTAAGCATGAACAAATTTAAATTAAAAGTCCCCTATACTGATTTCAAACCAATCATAAATTCATACATTAAAAACAAATAGTAGCTACAATGGAACGTATGCAAAAACAAAAAACCAATTGCAAATCAAACCCATTCTTGGAAAATGGAGCCCCAATTTCAAACTATTTTGAAAAGAAGAGGTGATCATTACAAGAACAAAGATTGGCCACACAAACATCACCCACTCATTTCTACTGAAGAGAGAAAATCCTCCTGAGTGTATGACATGTCAAGAGCCATACACAGTAAAACATTTTCTAATAGACTGCACTGCCTTAGCCTCCACCCGACAAAAATACTATAATTCAAAGTATATAAGAGAACTTTTCCAAAAAACAGATGAAAAAGTCATATTGAACTACGTGAATGAAGTCAATCTCTTTTCAAAAATATAAACCCTTATATATATATATATATATATATTAAAATTAAAAAAAAACTGCTACACCCATTTAAAGAAAATATACACCATAGTAATAAATAACCAAGACTGACATGATTAAAAAATCGAAACAAATTTATTTCTCCATGGTACTCGAAAGAAAAAAGTATTACCAGCCACAAACTTATAAACAACAATAAATGTATGAAAGAAAAGGTATTACCAGCAATAAATAAAATTTAGTTGGCAATAAATGACCCACCGAGGTTGATATGCCATAAAACAAAACAACCAACCAATCTTATCTAGAGACCTTTGAATCCATATCGAATTAAATCGAAGACATTCGCCCCTAAGACGACAAGAGGAAAATATCTATTTGCCATTAGTTTTTTATTTTTACATCTCACATATTTTACACAAATAATATCGGTTTACATGAACTCGTCTATTAATGTTTCTTATGTTTCTTTGTAAATTTGCTTCTGTTCATTTCCTCTTTACTTCTACTAGTCGTCGTCCTTATGTATCCGTACAGGCCTCTTTGTAGAGGACTTCTCTTCAATCTCTTCTCAGGAAAATTTGTGTTCAGCGCCCACAGTCTCCATTTGTCTGTTCTATAAATACTTTCATGGCTTCTGCTCGAACGAACTTAAGTCACTGGTGCCTCCTCAACAGGTGTTTACTCGTGCAACCAGATTGGCAACTGGGTCACACCCATTCACAGTTAGATTAACCAAATGCAGACGACAATTGTACTCCTGCAGCTTCTTCTCTCGCACTTCCCGCCTGTGGAACTCGCTCCCATATTCTTGCTTTCTTGACGGCTACAACCTCCAGGAATTTAAATGCAATATCAATACTCATCTATTAACCACTTGACTCTAGTTCTTTCCCCACCCCGTATATCCTTTCCTTTCTCTCCACCTTTGAAACTGTCATCACACCTGTATTCCCATCTTTCTATTGCTCCTTTCTAACTGGTTCGTCTTCCTCTTCACTCCCTTCTAATTAATCTTTTTACACTTATGTAGCCCCCTGCACATCAGTGGCATTACCGCCTTGCTCGGGGTGATACGATTAAAAAGAAAATGGTTCATATTGCAATGCCAAGATCGCCTCTAACATCAAAAAGTCCACCTTCCTGACAACCATCAACGGTTGTCAAATAGTTATGTTAACGCAAATCATCCATGGTGACTCATGGTCGAAAAGCGAACATTCTAACCACTCGGTCATGTGCCCATATAATACTCTTATTAATATTATCTAAACTTATTTATAAATAGAACTTTGTCTGTGTGCGTATCCGTTACTTTGGATTCCGAAACGGCTGAACCGATTTTTATGAAAATTTACACAGTTGTACTATAAGCGTCTGCGAGTGTTCTTAGCTAGTTTTTGTGTCAAGGTACCCCCTGATAAATATCGATAATCGAAAGAATCAGGTTATAGAAGGAGTGATCCGATTTTAATCAAATTTGATACACTCATAGACAAAGACATAAGAAATGATATTCAGAAGTTTCAATGTTGCAGTTCTTACAATAATGCAGAAAATCGATTATATATATATATATATATATATATATATGTTTTGTGTGTGTGTCTGTTTATCTGTCTGTATGTCATTTATACAAACCCATAATTTTTATCCGATTCTCACCAAACTTCACACAAATATTCTTTAGGCTGAGTCTGAAATCCAGGACCATGGATTAGTTTTAAAGCTTTCGTTACACCCGGACAGCGCCGGGCTATGCTGCTAGTTATTATTAATACCGACCTCACTTATTACTGAGATTATTACTAATACTAGTATTAATATTATCACTATTAATGTTACTACTATTTTTCGTACATTGAGCACTGTTTTATTAACACCTGAATAATAATGCTGTACATATATACACCCTCCTGCGTTAAATCTAACGTGTCTTAGACCGCTCGGCCACGTCGGACCTTATGATTAAACAAAACCTGAATAGTGCTTTGAACACACATTTCTCCCGATTCTCGAAATAAACATATCGACTCTGCTGCGTACCCTAAAGTAAACATTCCTAGGGGGCTCCGGTTCGAATCTTGCTGAAAGACGCATATTTTCTAACATTTCTCGGATATTTAGGTCGGAAGATGTAAATAAATTTACTATATATAATATTATAAATAATAATAATAATAAACATATACTCTAATATGAAAATTCATGAAAATAAGGTTTAAACAAATAAATTAAATATATACTCTTCGGATGTTAATAATACCATGCTTGGTCTATTAATTAGTCGGCTCATTGGTGACTAAACAGGTTCTTCGCCCAGGCATAGTGATGAGAATGAAAACTTGCTAAAGGATGGCTGGATCCTCTTAAAGGGAACCTAACACAATGAGGTAAACTGGGCATCCATAGTTATGCATTTATAGGAGACAAATCCTATATCATTTAACAACTGAATCGCAAAATGCACACCCGCAAAATTGGGTCAGAATGACTGAAAACATTTTGGAAAAACTAGACCAAGGCAAATTTCACAAGCCGGTGTGAAAATTAAGATTCTAGAGTTTGATTTGATAGGAAATTGCAAAATGAACTATGACCCCTGTCAAATTTTCTTAACACCTAAAAAAAAATGGGTATGCATTTCGATCTAAACACGTAACCTGCTAAGTACTTATTCACGTCCCTTGACCGGAGAGAGAGAGAGAGAGAGAGACAACACGCTAAAATGTAACAAAGGAAACTTCAAGTTTGACCAGGACATAAGGTCGCGTAACATATTCGTTCTTCTTTTTCAGTCGTGATGATTTCTTTTACTTTTTCTCCATCTTCAATATTCTCACAGTCAACAATGGCGACGACAACAACAAGATACTTCAACTGACTGCTAAAAATTAACGTCCAATAAATACATTTTCCTTTATTACATGACTTTTCTTTCCACTTAATAGTAAAAAAAAGGAATGCACTTTATTAAACGCATTTGCTACTTACAACTAGAATTCTGGACACTTAACACTTTACTACTACTTCTCTGGAACATTTAACTACGTACATTTTCTCTTTGAACATCTAACTCTTACAAATTAATTAACTATGTAGATGTTCTATTTGAACAGTTTTTACTTCTTACAAGTTTGTTATTCTGTTCAGTCAATAAAATTCCACTTATTTTCTAAAGGAAACAGTTTTATTCTTCCAACACTCAATCAACTTCCTGATATTTTAAATTATAGGGACTTCAATGCCAATTTGATAAACCTCATCGAGTGTGGTGATGACACGGCAGAGCTTGTCAAAGGACTTTAGTCTAGAAAGTTAGTAACCCGGGTGGAGGGTTCACCACCCTTAATGGAACTAACGATCACGTCTCAATGACCAGGGATTTCTGTTGTGGTTTGACCAGAATATTATCTAGTTGTTCAAGTAATGCTACACGTGAATCAATAATTATCCGGCTTTCAAACGAGGCACCTGCAAGTAAATTGAGAGTAATTCGGCTGCATGGTGATCATGGTACTGAGGGGATGACTTTTATGTTATGTTCTTCAGTTATAATTTTGAAATCGATGACCATAAAAAGAAATCTTTGTATAAATGCATGTAATTTTAAATTATTGTTTGAGAAATCGATATATTTATACACTGCTTATATACAACGCGTTAAAATTTCCCTTCTCTGATTCCATGCGTCTATGGCTTAGGGGGTAGCGACTCCGAGTGACACCAAATTGGTCGAGTTTCGATCCTGGCCAGAAGCAAGTGGATGTGTCTAGCCACACTGATGAACTGTGATACAGCGAAACAGGCTTGTATATGGATGACTAATATCTCTCTCTCTCATATATATATATATATATATATATAATCTCAGATAAACTCTTAAAAAGCTTATGACTACCTAGAAAAAAATTCGTACGACTATTTTTGTCATTTGAGATTTGATCGAACTAAAGTAATGTTTACGTTGACGTGATTACACATACACATATGAAAGTGGGCTCCCTGTGCAGGGCCCAGAAGTTTTTCCCACCTGAATCTATTCTGCACATATACAAATCTACCATCCGCCCGTGTATTGAATATTGCTGCCATATCTGGTCGGGTGCCCCTGCTGCTCTCCTTGGGCTTCTTGACAAAATACAAAGGAGGATCTGTAACGTGGTTGATACTGACTTGGCAGACCAGCTGCAGCCGCTCTCTCACCGGCGTGATATGGCTTCCCTGTGCCTCTTCTACAAGTACTTTCATGGCTACTGCTCCGATGAGCTTAGATCACTGGTGCCACCTAAGCACGAATTTTCCCGAGATACTAGATTAGCAACTAGGTCCCACCCTTTTACAGTTAAACAAATAAGATGTAACCGTAAATTCTACTCCAACAGCTTCTTTTCTCGCACTTCCCGCCTGTGGAACTCCCTTCCACAACTCTGCTTTCCTGACAGTTACAATCTCCAGGTGTCTAAATGTAGGGTCAATAGACATCTCCTATCACTCGAACTCCCAATTATTCTCAGAATACTCTCATCTACCCAACCCTCATTCTCGGTATCCTTACCCGCCTATCACCCACCCTCTGACATTTCCTATATTTAATCATCCTTTCTCCACTCTACGTAGCCCCCTGCGCAGTAGTGGCAGTGACATGCCTTGCTCGGGGTGAAACGCTTATAAAAAAATATATATATAGTCAATCAGTTTCATTTAGTTTGTCCTTGTTTGTCTTTTCATCATCTTTTTTTTATTAAAAATAGATTGTGATAATAGATCTTTCAAGAAAGGGGGGAAATGCAAGAACTTGGACTCAAAGTTACTGTGGATAACGTAATGATTAAACACATTATATGCATTTTCCTCTTAAATTGCCTTTTCTTTAAACTAGTGTAGAATTTTTAAAAATCAAACACGCTCAATACATTAGCCACTCATCGCAATGAGTCTGACAATAATTTTGATTATCGATTTTCGAGATCTTCCGTTATCACAATATGGGATATTGAATAAGTTGTTAAACAAAATGAAATCGGTTAGCTTACATAGGTCAAAAAATAAAATTTGAAATAGTGTCGAAACACCAAACATCATTCTTAGCTAATCTGAGTACGCTGAAACCTGAAAACGAATTTTCATTTTCTTGGCTAGCTACCGTTTTTGTTGTACAAAAATACCACAGTTTTGGGGAAAAAAAAAGCATTTTTCATTTTTTTTTTTTTTTGTTTTTTGTTTTTTTTTTTGTTTTTTTTTTGGTTTTTTTTGTATATGATATTGACCGGTGGTAATATTTTTCTAAGTAAAATCGTAGAAACCTTTCAATTCGTATTTAAACCAACAAATATTGGTCTGCTTATTGAGAAATACTTTTTTTCAATAATAATCAAACCCTAATCTTGAAAAATAACACAACTGTTAATATACCAAGACCAATAAGTATTTTCATCAAATTATTTAATAAACTAACAGCAGAAATAAAACCTTTGTAAACATAAGAACTATGGTAAAAATTTTCTCTTTCTTGATTATCTGTAATGTTCAATGTTATTTAAGTCCCTTTTGATACCCTAGCAGTAGTCAGCCGTCATTTGTTTGTCTCACCGTCCCTGGTAGTGGTATTCCATTGTTTTGATATCTTAATAGAATTTTTCTCCTTGCCCATCACTCACATCGCCGTCATTATCTAAAAATTTATCAAGATGGCTATGTAAAAAAAAAATGAATACTAATACTCATATTTGTATATTGCTGATAAAGGTTATGAGCTAATTTAAATTTTGGTGATAAATTTTTAAAATTTGGTTCTTCTATTTTAAACTTTTTAACTCAATCCCACTTTTTTTTTCTTTATAAAAATATTTTATTTCAGGTGGCTTACATAAACTGCTCGGTCTACCTGAAAACTGATGGGTTTCTACGATCTTTATTAACTGAATGTTGTGATCAGCCAAGATTGTAAACTGATCTTTTTACAAAAATTAGCAATTTCAGTACAGCGAAAACGGTAGCTAACCATGAAAAATTAAGGTCGTTTTCGGAATCGAAATTATTAAATTCGTGCGACTGATGTTACCAGCAACCGAGTGCGATGTACATGAGTGAGAATTGTACGCCATGTTCCACAACTACCTTGATAACTGGGGCCTAACTGGCTTGCCACACATGGAAGCCTCTGCTTATGTGGACGCGCATGAGTGCGCTGGAAAATAGAATTTAACACGTGAACACAGGACGACTAGTCAAGATTAACCAATCACTGTCTGTTAACGTGGCGTGTCTCACAGACAAAAACACGCATGTTGAATATTACATGTTGAATTATGTGTATGTATGCATGTGGGTGTGAAGATGTGAACACCACATGTGTATCTATTTCTTCTCCCCCAACGAGGAGTTAATTAGTAAGATTTGTATCAGCATATCATTATTTACAAAAATATTACAATATCTAAAATTATTTTCTGGTTTTAAATAATCTGCAAATGTTGACAGGCTGTACAGAAAAAATATCAATCAATTTTTGTATATTTTTGTTGTCATGTGGGTGCGAAAGGTTTTTTTTAGAATTCCTCAATTTTCAGTTGCTTCTGCATCCTTCCTTAGTATTTAATACGGAATGGTGTTTTCTGAACTAGGCTATATTTCAAATCCCCCGGATGTTAATGACCTCCGTTTTGAGTCACTAATCATTTTTGTTTTAATTAGTACTAGCAGTATAGCCCGGAGTTACTCGGGTGTAATGAAAGCTTTAAGACTAATCCATGGTCCTGGAGCTCAGACTCAGCCTAAAGAATATTTGTGTGAAGTTTGGTGAGAATCGGATAAAAATTGTGGATTTGTATAGAGGACATACAGACAAATAAACAAACACACACACACACACACACACATCTTGCCTTATATATATATATATATATATATATTATCTATTTTCTGCACTATTGTAAGAATTGTAACCTTGAAACTTCTGAATATCGTTTCTTATGTCTTTGTCTATGAGTGTATCAAATTTGATTAAAATTGGACCACTCCTTCTATAACACGATTTTTTCGATTATGGATTTTCGATATTTATCGGGGGTACCTCGACACAAAACCTAGCTAAGAACACTCGCCGACGCTTATAGTACAACTGTGTAAATTTTCAAGAAAATCGGTTCAGTCGTTTAGGAATCTATACATAACTCACACACACACGCACACAAAGTTCCATTTATAAATAAGTTTGAATTTAGATTAGATTTTAATAGGAATGTAATTGATTGATAGAATTAATAATAATAATAATAATAATAATCTTATTCGCAAAGCAAGGAACACATTTCTTACCCATAGCGCCAATTGGGAGTGGCTGTTTATCACACCTGAAATTCTCATATTCTTTATTTTATTCTCCGTCTTTGCATTCACCATTCAGCTGTGTATACAGCTGTTGTTGCCAGCTTCAAGGGATTCACGCATTCTTCCCTTTCAATTGTGATATTTATCTTGGCAATGAGGCACATTGCCGAATTTTTTGCTTGTCGTTAAAGAAGCTAAAGAATAATTAGCAGCGTATTTTCATAGAAACTGGCCAATCGGCTGGCATGTCTCAGTCGTAATCACAGCTGATGGCGCATTTCCAAATAATCAACCAATCAAAAAGCATCACTCAAAATAAATTGACCACTCAACTGATGTCTTTCTACAACACCGAGGTATTGATTTGACATTGTTTTGAAGCGATTATTGTAGCGCGTGTGCGTCGTAATGCAGTGGATATCGGCTCGGAACGAGAAATCGGGGAGCCGATTTCGAATTTAAGTTGAATATATTGCATTTACTTACGCACAAATACCTTTGGGAAAGGTATTAATCCGTCTCTTCCCTTTAGTTATGGGTTAAATAACAAGACAGATTGGGTTCTATAGCCTTAGCCGGCAACCAGTCTACCGTAGAAAGTAATGACAACCTACTGCGGGATAATCTTCTGCCCAGTCAGTCGTGTCTGTTTCGAGACATGATCGCTTAAGTGTGTATCATGTATTGCATTTAAATGACTGACTTGCTGTCAGAAATGTTTACTTCATCATCCCAGTATGAAAATGGCCATATTAGCCGTTTCCCTACAAGGAAACATTTTCTATTCATTGAGTATGCAGCCAGGACTGTTTTCAGTTGAAATTTATAAAATCTTTTACTGAAAACACTTTTTTTTTTTTAGAAAAACAAGTTTCTCAAGTCCAATAGTTTTTAACTCTTTCCAGTATTGCTGGAGGTTTCCTTCCAAACCTTTTTAATTGAAGTGGTGTGGAATGTTATGATTATGTCATTATTTTCTCACCATGTGTTATAGCATTACCAAATTCACGATGTAGTAAGATTTTCTTTGACTGAAAACCGTATATACATGATCGTTTGAAAGAAAAAAATACGCTCTCTATCCATACTTAGAAAATTGCACCGGGCAATATTTTGTTAATATAGTTAAACCTATCAGACAGGTAGTTCAGACAATTAAATTGTTACATTAGAAAATATGAAAAAGTGAACTATAGTCTTACTTGATAATTCCACATTGTCATCATTGTGTCCGAAATTTAGCTTCGATCATAAAAGGCCTAAGAATGAAAAGCTGTAGTACACGTACAGTTACTTTTTTTTTAATTACCTAAACTATCCAGTTATTCGAACCTAGACTGTGAATATACGGCTGATTCAAGATCATAGAATCAAGTTTTGTAATGACTCTTGTTATGAGTCCCACAATGCATTGTGTTCAAGTAGTGTCGTGTCTAAGGAATAACTTACGGAACATTCTGCCTCAGGCTGGTTTTAAATACAGTTTTTCTGAGATACGTTACGACTCAAAACTTATTTATTTGCAACGCAATATTGTCAGCCAAAGCAATAGTGTTTACTTTCTTTAGGCTCTGCCTATCCTCGCTTCGTCTCCCCTCTGTCCATCCTCGCTTCGTTTCCCCTCTGCCCATCCTCGCTTCGTTTCCCCTCTGCCCATCCTCGCTTCGTTTCCCCTCTGCCCATCCTCGCTTCGTCTCCCCCCTGCCCATTTTCGCTTCGTCTCCCCTCTGTCCATTTTCGCTTCGTCTCCCCTCTGTCCATTTTCGCTTCGTCTCCCCTCTGTCCATTTTCGCTTCGTCTCCCCTCTGTCCATTTTCGCTTCGTCTCCCCTCTGTCCATTTTCGCTTCGTCTCCCCTCTGTCCATCCTCGCTTCGTCTCCCCTCTGTCCATCCTCGCTTCGTCTCCCCTCTGTCCATCCTCGCTTCGTCTCCCCTCTGTCCATCCTCGCTTCGTCTCCCCTCTGTCCATCCTCGCTTCGTCTCCCCTCTGTCCATCCTCGCTTCGTCCCCTCCCCTCTGTCCATCCTCGCTTCGTCTCCCCTCTGTCCATCCTCGCCTTCGTCTCCCCTCTGTCCATCCTCGCTTCGTCTCCCCTCTGTCCATCTTCGCTTTGTCTCTCCTCTGCCCTAACAATATCACTTATATCAATTTCTCTCACTCCGTTGTATTAAACCAAACAAAAAAATAAATTATCGGCGGGGAAATTGTGCAACAGTCTCTCCTCTGCCCGGATCGCTTTGTCTCTCTTCCGCCCGCATCGCTTTGTCTCACTCTCTCCATCCTTTCTTAGTGTCTTCTTGCAATGTCTCCCAATCTCTGCTCTGTCAACGACTTACATTGTCTAACTCGGTAGGTTTTTAGTGCTTTCTTCTATTCCTCTTGCCTTCAATGTCTTTTGTCGGTGTCAAAATTATGTTAGCCCTCTTTGTTCATCTTTGCCGTAGACATTTCAGCTTTCTTTTTCTGGTGTTATGCCTAAGTGTCCTTCTTCGCTCGATTTTCTCTGAACTTCGTCGTTCTTTAGGCCATGATATTCTCAACATCTTTTGTATAGCCACACTTGTTGCCATCTTAGATATTATCCAGCATTCACTGTCATACGACTGATATTGTGTAACAATGAAGTACTCTTTTCTTTGTTTTTCTTACTTCCAGACAATTCTTCCTCTGTGAGGAGATTGTCCAGCATTAACTGCTATATAGAACCGACTGATACTGCGTAACAATTCAGTACTCTTTTCTTTGTTTTTCTTACTTCCAGACAATTCTTCCTCTGTGAGGAGATTGTCCAGCATTAACTGCTATATAGAACCGACTGATACTGCGTAACAATTCAGTACCCTTTTCTTTGTTTCTAATGATATTTTTTTGTTTATTCATCGTTAACTTTAATAAGGCGCCTACGGATGGCTGTGTCGCATTTTCCGTCCCCTGTCAAAAGAATTTTTCCCATATATTGAAATTTTTTAGTTGCTCGATCACTGGGGTATATGAACTTCATTCTTTACGTAGTAGTGCCTCTTCTGGTAGCCATGAGTTATCTCCCTCTAACCCTGTAAGTTACTTGTATCATTGATTGTAATAAAGGCTTCGGTTCGAAATTCCTATCACCTAAAGAATGCCGGAGCGTACAACGGCCAAAACGTCGAATAAATGGCAACAAAAATAAGAAAAATAGTCCAAATAATATAAATACTGTAAATACTACCTCATCTAAGAAATATTGACAAATACTTCAAGAACCCTTATATTAAACCAATCCTGTCACCAGATTCTACCAACGTGGCGATGTGGACCAATAACTATCACTTATTGGCCTTTTCATGACCTTCAAAGACAAGCTTCTTACCCAATCATCGTGTAAGCGGAGACTGGGTAAACTCAGACCAGCCGCCTACGTGTAGGCACTCAGGTTACCACTTTAAAAATCGACCGTGTGTCACAACTCGCCTCAGTGGCGGTGCAGGGTAAATATTTGGCCTCTGGAATGAAATCAAGCCTGGATCTGTTGTCTTAAATTAAACATAAATCTGATCTCTAGGATTCCAAATATTTGACAGCGCCTTCCTTATTGAGGGACGTTTTACAGACACCGGCGCCAGAGTTAGTGGTCTTGGGGACTGGACAGTTTATCATTGACTCTTATGAAGGTAAATGTCCACTCGCACATTTAGCAGACCTGTCACATCCTACCATCGTGTGAAGAAGATCGCTATTCGACCACCGGTATGAGATCAAAGTGTAGTATTTATTCTCTCACTATTAAATTTGAAGTGGCTGCAACTCCCTCATTAGTAGATACCCAAACGAGTGTAACAGTCGTCTCAGGCAGTTTGGTATTGGTCCATATGTCCGTGCACCCTACATTCAACTGCCATGGAGATGACGCGAATTATAGACTTTTTTTTTATTATTTATAACCGTTTTACCCTCAAGCGAGGAAATACTGCCACTGGTGCGCATGAGCTTAGTGAGAAGAGAGGGGGAAAACGAAAAAATAAAGAGAAGGTACAGGTGGTAACGAAGAAAGGATAAGAGAATGATAGGAGTCAAGGAGATGGAAGATGGCAATTGACGTGTCAGGGAAGCAAGTATACGAACAGTTCCACAGGTGAGAAGTGCGAGAAAAGAAACCACTAGAATAAAATGGCGGTTACATTTGCCTATTTTCAGGGTAAAAGGATGGTACCTAGTTGCCAACTAGTACCACGAGTAAATTCGTGTAGTCAGGCACCAGGAGCTAAGCTTGTTACAGCAGAAGCCATGAAAATATCTGTAGAAAAGACGTCGATGAGAAACTGACAGAAAATGGGGATCGATTACATTGCAAATCCTCCTTTGGATTTTGTCGAGAACCCCGAGATGGATGGCAGAAGCACCCGACTAGATATTGCGACAGTGTTTAAAGGACTTGGGATTTTTTTTCTTTTTATAATTATTTCATGTTTTGGGATAGAAAGTAAATACTACTTTCATTTTGTATTTTTCTTTTCAATGGTTGACATTTTATTCGTATATTGATCTTCCCGACATTTTAATGCTCCTTTGATCGTGTTTGGAATGGTGTGTATATTGATTTTTGTGTCTTTTAAAAAAAAAAAAAACATTTATGCCGTCTATTTTAGCATGCCATTGCTTTGCATAATTTTTAGGGACTTTTTTAATTGCTGCTGTGTTTTCAGTTTTGTTTTACATATTTTTTCTTGATTGCTATAATTTGATGTAGCATTTTTTCTTTTAATTCACGTTGATGTCTCATTTTCTCAAATTTTGTTCTACTGTTTCATATCCTTTTTTTAATTCTATGAGTGTTGATATTTTGAAACCATTGCTGGTTGATTGTAGTTCTTTAATTGTCAAACAGTTTAATGAAGCATGAGCAGTAGAGATTGAGAAGCAATTGGCCAGGATGCGGTGTCTGCCTGAGTATGACACAAAGTGACAGCTCTCGGATTTTATTGAAAACTATAGTCATAAAATACAGCTCCTGGAAAAAAAAAAAGAAAGGAATTTAAAAAAGTCTCACTGTAATAAGAGGAACCAGTGTGTGACGAAAGAAGAGAAAGATGCGTTGGACATTAATGTGGGCTTTAAAGCACTTCCAATCTTTGCGATATTCCCCCCATAGAAAAGAACTTCTACCAATTGTGACCTCAGTCTACCGATAACAATCTTCTCTTTCATTCTTCTCACTCTCTCTCTTTCATTCTTCTTCACTCTCTCTCTCTTTCATTCTTCTCACTCTCTCTTCTTTCATTCTTCTCACTCTCTCTCTCTTTCATTCTTCTCACTCTCTCTCTCTCTTTCATTCTTCTCACTCTCTCTCTCTCTTTCATTCTTCTCACTCTCTCTCTCTCTTTCATTCTTCTCACTCTCTCTCTCTCTCTTTCATTCTTCTCACTCTCTCTTTCTTCTTCTCTCTCTCTTTCATTCTTCTCTCTCTCTCTTTCATTCTTCTCTCTCTCTCTTTCATTCTTCTCTCTCTCTCTTTCATTCTTCTCTCTCTCTCTTTCATTCTTCTCTCTCTCTTTCTTTCTTCTCCCATTCTCTCTTTCTCCAAACAAAATTTCATCAAAATCTGACTAAATCAACCTTCTCATTATAACAAAACATTAAAAAAAATTAAAACCCCACCTATTTGGCATTATATAACCCACACAGGTTGATAACTCTTTTCTTTCTCTCTCTTCACTCTTTCCCTCTCTACACTCGCTTTTCACTCTCTCTCTCTCTACACTCGCTTTTCACTCTCTCTCTCTCTACACTCGCTTTTCACTCTCTCTCTCTCTACACTCGCTTTTCACTCTCTCTCTCTCTACACTCGCTTTTCACTCTCTCTCTCTCTCGACACTCGCTTTTCACTCTCTCTCTCTCTCGACACTCGCTTTTCACTCTCTCTCTCTCTCGACACTCGCTTTTCACTCTCTCTCTCTCTCGACACTCGCTTTTCACTCTCTCTCTCTCTCGACACTCGCTTTTCACTCTCTCTCTCTCTCGACACTCGCTTTTCACTCTCTCTCTCTCTCGACACTCGCTTTTCACTCTCTCTCTCTCTACTCTCTCTTTTCACTCTTTCTCTCTTCACTCTCTTCACTCTCTCTTCCATTTTTCCTCTTCATTCTCTCTTTTCTCACTTCTCGTTCTCTCTTTTCTTTTCTCTTTTCTCTCTTCTTTTCTCTCTTCTTTTCTCTTTTCTCGTTCTCTCTCTTCTTTTCTCTTTTCTCGTTCTCTCTCTTCTTTTCTCTTTTCTCGTTCTCTCTCTTCTTTTCTCTTTTCTCGTTCTCTCTCTCTCTCTCTCTCCTCACTTTCCATCTCTTACCTTACGCTCTCCGTACTATGTCCATGACAAGTGCTCATTTCATTCCAGTTTTCTTTTTTGCTGATCTCAGCAATACTTGCTTCTTTGTGTGTCCCCCCCCCACCCCCACCCCCACCCACCCCCACCCCCACCCCCACATTCTTAAGAATTTTTTGTAGATAAAAATGATTTTCGGATATCAGTCGTACTTATGCTCAAAACATGATTCATAAATTTTCCAATGGTAAGTGTGCATTGAACGACACAAGAATTGAAACTCGACCCTCCCTTATCCATCACACGATTCGTGCATCCAAGCTTACAGCATATATTCCCAAGCTGTTACCTATCTAATTAATTACGAGGCTCGATGTTGCTTAAGGTCCATGATCGTACCAGGACCGGTGTTTTGACATATGAACTTAAACCTCTTTGTCTCTGTGGCATTTGTTCTTCTATAAATTTGCTAAAATTTCGCAACTTAATTACTCTCTGGTACCTTCTGATTATTTGGGCTGTCCTATTTCCGAGAAGGAATCGCCATATTCGGTGCGTAAAAAGAACAGTCTTAATACACATATTGAGGAAATCGGTAATTATGGAGACACATTGATCTTTCTAGAAGCTTCATTGTTATTTGGCTAGTCGTAATTTTTTTTTTAATCATATCACCCCAAGCAAGGCGGTAACGCCACTGATGTGCAGGGGGCTACATAAGAGTGAAAAGATTGGAAAAGAGAAAGCCGGAAAACACATCCCAAACAGGGAACAAGGGATGAGCCTCTAAACCCGTTCAATAGACGTGGGCGGAGCGTGAACCGGGCGATAGTTTAGTCTATCTACTCCAATCAATCTTAGTCCTGCCGTAAAGCTAGTGGGTAACTGGTCTAATCGGCGTTGATACGCAGTAGTGTTACATGCTACGAGTAGCCTTATTATAGAAACCTGATAAAGAGCATTAAAAGTAATAAGATTGTAGTAGAGAGATTGTTGCCAGTTTATTAAACTGGCCTTATATGTGGGAAGCAGCATTTTCTTAACAGAAAAATAACGTCAATTGTAAGAGTTAAATG